>JAHBBA010001106.1:0-12660 GCA_018806925.1 Skeletonema costatum | reverse complement strand
GGGATCACCTGCGAGGTGGAGGATATGAACACCAAAACTGCAGATGCTGCATCGGCACCAGCTGCTACTGCCCCCAGCAGTGGCCTCGACCTTCTCTTCGCCGCCTCTCAAGTTGAGAACAAACCCAAGGAAGCAGCCAACGCCGCAGTGGAAGCCGACAGCGCAGAAGCAGTAGTTCCATCCACCATCACAGTCGTCAGCAATGGGACGGCTCTGCTGAGGCTGAGGCTGAGGATGAATCCGCAAGCAACAGCGACGACGACGAAGCCCCCTCCTCTGAACACGACGCCTCAGCACCCACCACCGATGCTCTCAACGACCAGAAGGTCAAGTCCTTCCCTCAAGTGCTCCAGGAGATACTCAACACGTCGGAGTACGAGTCCATCGCTCGTTGGCTCCCCGATGGTCTCTCATTCATCATCGCAGACAAGCGACGATTCTCTGATGAGATTCTTCCGAAGTACTTCCGCCGTGTGGCCTTATTCCACAGCTTCATCCGAAAGCTGAACCGCTACGGGTTCCGAAGGGTCAAGGGCAGTTGCAAGGGCGAGGAATCATCGTTTGCTCACAATAACTTTGTCCGTGACAAACCGTGGTTGTGCTTGAAGATGAATTGCAAGTCCAAGCCAAGTTACCACAAAGTCCCCTCCAAGAAGAAGACGACACATCACATGACTGCTGCTACTGCTGTTGAGGCGGCCAATAGCTTAACTAACACTGGTCGCATTACGATGACGATGCCCGCACCAGTCCCTCCTTCCTTCATGGGTGGTGTAGGTGGAATGATTGACGCAAGTAGCAGGGTGTTTGTCGCCACACCGACTACCTACTTGCCCGCAGTATCAGCATCCGTCTTGCCCATGGCTACAGGTGCTATTGGCGCTCCTATCACCATCGCCGCCATTCAAGAGAGGCAGTTCCTCGCTTCTATGCTCCCTGGACATTCTCAGCAGCGTATGTTGCGTGAAAGGCAGATGCTCATGCTGCAAATGCGTCAGCGCCAAGAGCAAGAGCAGTTGCAACGTCTTCATGAGATGTCTGCGTACGATGGAGATCATTTTCTGAGCAGTTATGACAGTTATGTCCAGAGTTCCATGATGGCACAGAGTAGACGTGATAATATGTTGCGAAGGAACATGTTCTACTGAAGAGAGAGAGAGATTCAGATGAGATGATGAAACGATGAGGAATGATCATGTACAGCATATGTATAAATTTTGTATTGTGATGGTATGGTGTTGATTGAGTTACTTTCTTTACTTCAAATTAGGGTTGTTGTTCGGCGTAAGAGACATGTTGAACCACAATAAATGTCTCTGCAATCGCCGCTAGTGTAACGTTGCGCTGTTTACATAAGTACTCTTCATTCAAAGCTACATATTGAAGAATCCCAATCATCATTTATCTTCATCGTTTTCGCTATCATTCTTGTGGCAGAATGTAGAATGTTTGATTCAGCACACAAAGCAACTCTCGACTAACCAGAGTAATTCTCAATAGTTACATCCTGTGTAAAGGCATATTCAGCCGTCAACCGACACGAACTTGCACGACGTGGAAAGTATGAAGCTACGATCTTGTTTGAACTCATGAATGCGCACTGACAGTACTCAAGAGTACAATATGGAGCTTGAATCAGATACCCCGACCACTGCGGATGTCGACGTCGGACGGCATTGCATTATAAGTAGCACACTCTATCTCATCGCAATCTAAAACTAGCTCGCTGCGCTAACCTAGTCCTCCGGGTGTTGTTATGCTGGTGTGTGTTATTACTTGCGTTAGGCTGTGTGGGTTCTTCTCTCCGATTGCAGCTGCTCTAAGAGAGGTTAAAATTGCTATTGTACATGCGTGGCCGCGCTGCTGCGAAGCGGGCTGAGCTTCTTTGCTGGCTTGTGTTCAGGTTCGATCGAATCGAGCTTCGATCGAGCTCGCCAGCCAGGGGAATCTATATCTTTATATTTGAGTGAGTCATTTCTGTCCGTGTGTGTGTGATGTCGCTAGACAAGGGTACTTGTCGACACGATGGATTTAACACGGAGCCGCCGCGATGAACCCACGAAACGCGACTGATTTCGGACCATGAGGAGCTGCTAAATTTGGGTTCGCATCGTTGACGGGCTCATGAATCTTCGAAGGGAATGCAAGTGGTCACCTGGTCCGCTTGCGCTGCCAAGCTCACGCCTTTAATATCCTAGCGGACACCTGGTCCGTGCTAGTCTCAAATACGACGGACAAGTATGAGTCCCAGGTCCTTGGACCTTTCTGCGTGGGATCTCATAAAAGTATGTAGGTGACGTTAGTTATCCGCGCAATGTCGTAAATTATTTAGTCCCAATACGACACTTTTGTATGAAGTTCTGGCGAACTAAAACTAAAGTTCTCATGATTTTTCTCCAAGACATCTTTATTACCAATCTAAGTTACTAATTCCTATGTGGATCCTGCAGCTCAGCTGGTGAAGACAGTGAAGACAAAAGGCCTTTCTTGGGTTCAGTCCCGATACGACGGAAGACCCTGATAGTTATCATCTTTTCACCCGAGCCATCGTTGTATGTACTACTTCTTCTGCATGCATGCATCACCATCACTCTTCTCAACGATTACTATTGTACAATAATCCTAATGAACAATAATTTCACCACAGGCTCGTCGACTATGGCTAATTCCAGCCAGCCTCATCCATCGGAATCACCTGCAATGGACACAAACATGAACACCAACACCGCAGATGCTGCATCGGCACCAGCTGCTACTGCCCCCAGCAGTGGCCTCGACCTTCTCTTCGCCGCCTCTCAAGTTGAGAACAAACCCAAGGAAGCAGCCGACGCCGCAGTGGAATTCGGCAGCGCAGAAGCAGTGGTTCCATCCACCATCACAGTCGTCAGCAATGGGACTGGCTCTGCTGAGGCTGAGGATGAATCCGCAAGCAACAGCGACGACGACGAAGCCCCCTCCTCTGAACACGACGCCTCGACACCCACCACCGATGCTCTCAACGACCAGAAGGTCAAGTCCTTCCCTCAAGTGCTCCAGGAGATCCTCAACACGTCAGAGTACGAGTCCATCGCTCGTTGGCTCCCCGATGGTCTCTCATTCATCATCGCAGACAAGCGACGATTCTCTGATGAGATTCTTCCGAAATACTTCCGCCGTGTGGCCTTATTCCACAGCTTCATCCGAAAGCTGAACCGCTACGGGTTCCGAAGGATCAAGGGCAGTTGCAAGGGTGAGGAATCATCGTTCGCTCACAATAACTTTGTCCGTGACAAACCGTGGTTGTGCTTGAAGATGAATTGCAAGTCCAAGCCAAGTTACCACAAAGTCCCCTCTGCCAAGAAGAAGACGACACATCACATGACTGCTGCTACTGCTGTTGAGGCGGCCAATAGCTTAACTAACACTGGTCTCATTACGATGACGATGCCCGCACACAAGTCCCTCCTGCCTTCATGGGTGGTGTAGGCGGAATGATGGACGCAAGTAGCAGGGTGTTTGTCGCCACACCGTCTACCTACTTGCCCGCAGTATCAGCAACCGTCTTGCCCATGGCTACAGGTGCTATTGGCCCTCCCACTACAATTGCCGCCATTCAAGAGAGGCAGTTCCTCGCTTCCATGCTCCCTGGACATTCTCAGCAGCGTATGTTGCGTGAAAGGCAGATGCTCATGCTGCAAATGCGTCAGCGCCAAGAGCAAGAGCAGTTGCAACGTCTTGAAGAGATGTCTGCCTACGATGGAGATCATTTTCTGAGCAGTTATGACAGTTATGTCCAGAGTTCCATGAGGCACAGAGTAGACGTGATAATATGTTGCGAAGGAACATGTTCTACTGAAGAGAGAGAGAGGGTATCATGTATAGCATAATAGATGGCATTTTAAGTTGTTGATATAATTACTTTCTTTACTTCAAATTAGGTTTGTCACCACTTCACAGGGTACATTTTGGCGACAATGAACACTCCACACTGGGAAAATAAATGATTGGATTTTTTTAGATTCAGATTTGGATTGAGAGAGAACATTGACATAGATTAGTCACTGAATTCAGCTTCTTCCGACTCGGAGCCCATCTCTTCGGTCAAATTACCAAGGGAGATTCCATTGTCCTCATCACTCTCATCTTCTTCTTCTTCGCTTTCTTCATCACTATCCCCTTCTTCGTCACTTTCACCATTCACCACTTCCGCTACTGCGTCACTATCATTCATCTCCTCTCCGTCTTCTTCCTCCTCTTCGACTTCAGCCTTTTGTTTCTTCTTCTTTTTCTTGGCGTCCTTTGAAGGCTCAGACTTGACTTTGCGCTTTGCTCCAGCTGCCTTCTTCGTTTTCTTCTCTTTTGGTGCTTCCATAGCCATCGCATTCTCAACTTCGTCAGTATTGATCTCAAAATCACGACTGTGGACTGCAACTACCTGTTCTTCGAGCCAAGCACTCTCCTCTTCCAATCCTGCTGATTTCAACTTGGCTCCAACTTTCAACAATGCGTTGTCTAATTTCTCTTTCTCAAACACAAGCAAGGCAGAAATCTTACCATGACTCTCAATTTTACTCTCTGCGATGAATTTACCATCCTTTGTCATTGTCTGCTTCGATAGGGCCAGGAGTAAAGCTGAAATCCTCGGCATAAAAGTCGCAGTGATGTAATCAAGAAAGCACTTGGTTTCTTTGGATGCTAGTGACTCGGGGTTGCTCATGTAGCTCAAAATGAGTCTAACAAGTATACTGTAAAGCCTCTTCGTGCTTTTCAACAATGATGATGAGAAAGTGGCATTACAATCAACATTCTCTGCAAATGGAGCCGATGTGCTTATCACTTTGGAAACGGAGAACAAAATCGAAGAAACAAACCTCTGGGCCAAATCCAAAGATGAAGCTTTCATGTGCGGAATCATCTTCAGCGCTACGAAGTCGGCATTGTCGAGCCCCGCTTCGATCGAGGAGAAGATCATGCCTCCTAGTGCAGCCCTTTCTTTTGCAGAATCATCTGACGAATCGATTACAGCTTTCACACAAGCCAGCTTCACTTGTTTTGTTGTCAGCGGATTTTCAATTTCGTCGCTAAAATGTTCACCTCCCCCCAATGTTCCATGAAGTGCCGACACTAATTGCTGCACTGCCCCTGTAATGCTGCATCCTCCACTCTTTTTGATCTCACGCTGAAGCCTTTCTTGATGCTTGTTCGGCCAATTTTCGATCATAGTCAGGGGAAGGCCCATAGCGGGACCTAGCCGCTCGAACATTCTTCAGCGGACCAAGCAGTGGTACGTGCGTTTCTCCGTCAAGTTGGTGATTCAACTGCAAGGTGACATCCATGACAGCTGATAAGGGAAAGACTTCATCACTCTCCATATCAGTGAAATCTAGTCCCAGCACCCCAACGTTATGCCCTTTCCCCATTTCCCATGCTCTCATGAATGCACAACTAAGTTGCTCTCTCATGTTCGGCTCACTAAAGGCTGACGCGGCTGCGTATATGAGCTGGCTACATTCAAGAGCTTCTGCATACATTGCATTCAAAATCAGTTCAGAAAAGAGGCAAAGTCGGTTGGGTGCTTCCCCGTCGTCATCAAGAGGTGTGAATGTTGAGAGGGGCGAAATGAAAGGAATTAGACTCTTCTTCAATTCGAGCGCATCGACGGGAACATCAATGCCTTTGATTTTGACTGCATCATTCTTCAGAGCGAGGTAGAAGGACCATCCATCCTTTGATGCAGGAACGACAGACGACGCCATTCTTATAGACATGGAAATCAAAGCTCCAACTCGCTTCGCTCTGGACATAGGATGATTAGGTGCATGAAAATTCATTCCACGTACACAAAAATTGAATGCTCGAAGCGACAATTGTGCCAACGATGGATCAGATGATAATGAGTGATTTGGCGCAGCGGAGGTCTTATCCAAACCGATAACAATTAGAAACAGAATTCGGATAACAGAAGCGGACCCATCGAAAAGCAGGTTGCAAGCCGGAATGAAACAAGTTTTTCATCCAACTCGGGTTCATCAAGTGAGCAAAAAGCGGACGCCTGGAGTTACAATCAAAGATGATCCACTTGTCATCAGAATGCTTTTAGTCAAAAGAAAGCGTCGGAAGGGTACGCAGCCATAAAGTCTCGTTGCAGCATCTGTGCTCTCTTCGCCATCGAACATTTCGTCTACTTCGCCCTTCTTCGTAGTGCTTGCACCAAATCGTCTCAACGAACGTGACAGAAATTCTTTGTTCATGGAAGGGCTAACATCATGAACAGCTTCTCCAACCAACTTTTTGTTGCGGGCTAGAGTGGTAGCGTTGATGTCGCTTGATTTTCACCGTCGTATATGAAGCATTATCTTCATCTTCACACTTCTTCGCCTTCTTGGTTGCCTTCTTGCTCTCCTTTGATTTGTCTTGCGAATTTCCATCCACTTGCTTCAGTTTCTTTGACTTTTTGGAAGGAGCCTTCTTTGACTTTTGGCTGACAAATGAAGACACGATTTCTGCCGCTCTATCAATTGCATCAATACGGAGGTTGAAGAGATCTTCCACCTCTTGATTAGTTACCTCCACATCATCTTCTGAATCTACCACGTTGTCGTTCTCCCATTCGCAGGTACTCAATACCGCCTCGGCGAGCACAGCGACTGACACGAGTGTAGAAATTTTGAACACAGCCATCTCTTCCACCCTTTTTGAGTTATCCTTGATGTCAAAAATTTGCTTGTTGGACTTGAGCCATTCCAAATACTCATCAATATCTGAGCAAGCGGCCATGCGACGTCGCAGTTGGGTGACAGCTTTCTTCAATTCATTTTGGGCATCATTATCGTTGGATAGCGATGCAGCAGCAGCACAAGAGGCGACGAGAAATGATAGTGGTTCATTGATTCGGCTCATCGCTTCATTGAACAGCATTTGCCCGATTGGGACTGTCTTTTTGGACTTCCCCCTCTTGGCTTGCACGTGGCGTTGAGGAATTTTGGATATGATGTTTTCAAATCGTAGCGGCATTGATTTGTCAGAAATTGTTTCATTTTCCATCTTCATCATCAGCTTCCATTTGAGATAGTCCAAGACCTTGTGCTGCACGTTTACGCCGCGCATCTCTCTCGTGCAGCTCTTCTTTTGGAGTGTGTGACGTAGCGATCGAGTGAGGACCCTAGCACTTCTGAGACAACCCGAATTAACGCGTTTTGACTGACTGGGGGGATGACCATTCCAGATATTCCACCGCGTTGACGATCGAAGCGCCAAAGGAGATACAGTCGAAGCTGGACTAACAGTTGATGCCGGGGATACTGAATCCTGAGTTTGAGATGCCGCCAATGCTGACACTGCCGACTTGGGAAGCAAGGCTGTCAAAGCAGAATACGCTTCCATTCGAACCGAAGGTTGGTGTTGAGTAAGACACCGGCGTAGACATCCCTTGATCTCGTAAATCACGGAAGCCCACGTATTAGCTCTTCCCAACGAACTTGCAACAGAAGCTGCTCCGAGTAAAGCAAACTAACAAGTTTGCCGCAGCCTTTCTCTTTTCCACATCTGCAGAAAAGAGAGCCTTCTTGGCAAGAAGAAAGGCATGGTCGACGTGGTCTTCAATATCAGTTTTTTTCCAAAGAGATCCCAAACCCTGTCGTTGTGTTGCCTGAACAAGGAGAAGCCGCCCAACAGCTGGAGATATGACGTCACGGGCAACTTGACACACTCATTCCGCCTCCAATCAAATTGGACAAGGTCTCAATTTATATCTCTCAAATGGTTCGTCGCAAGGCAGAGGCCGATGATTTCTTCCCGCTGCTTATCCATCAATCCATCATTCAAACTAGTTTTGTCCATAAAAACATGTCGGAATGGCTTGGGAGAGAAGTTCAAAAGATCCGTAAGCAACAACGAATGCTCCAATGAATTCGGAGCCATGGCACAGAATTTATCAAATGAAGTCTTCAAAATGTTCCGACACAATGACGTGCCACCATCAGTGGAGGATGTAGTGCCGTGCGATGTTTGTTAGCGACGACGACAGGTAATGAGATGCGGAAGCTGCCGATTGGTAAAAGAGACAGCATAATACAAATCGACCGGTGCTAGCAGTTTGCATGAGGCGCAGACGTATCCACAGTGGGAGCTTTTCCACCACTTCGTTCGTTACCAAACGATGAAATGTCCATGACAGGTGCCAGGCTACAAGCCGATGGCACAGTATTCGTCGAACTAATCTTGATCTCATCACGTTTGACACAATCCACACATAGAAACCCCAGTGAAATCAATGACGGAAGGAGATCCAATCCCCTCCCGACCCCACTGGCAACAGATTCCGTATCGGCGCCAAAACTTGGCCACTGCTATAATATTCGATAGAACATGTCCGATTCCACTGTTATGTTTCTCATCCTTGGAAGCAAGCCCCTTCAGCCCATTATTCTTAGTACCTGCCATCTGAACCGTTTTCACCAAACAATCCATCCAAGGATGACCCAATCCAATCACATCCCCGGTAACCCCCCGTCCACACTTGATACGAATCGTTTCTTCTTCCATCACCAAATCTCGTATAGTTTCCAATACCTGATTTCGAATTCGTGGAACGGCAGTAGCCACGGCTAATCCCATGGCTAGTTTGAAGGGTGTTAATCGTTGATACCGGAATGGTGCAATATTGTCACCAGCATTGGATGACATGGTTGTTGCCATGACCTCCCCACCAAGCAAAGATAACACCGCCTTGGCCATCTCAGGATCCGATCGTGCATGCGCACCCACATGTGCAAGTGAATTGTACCGTGCCCATCTCCAAGCCTCTTCCAAATGTTGTGCATCCTTCTCCTCCACATGATGACGAGCTGCTTCTGCTTCTGCTGCCTCCTCCATAGTGTCGTCCTTGGCACCAAATAAATCTTTGGAACTGCTATGTAACAATTCACCATCACTTGGTGGACTTGTAGATTTCACTCCACCACCACCAGTGGTAGAAACGTCATTTTGTACATCATCCAACACCAACACAATCCCATCCAAACACATTCGCCGCAATCTCATCCCACGTTGTTTCTCACTTTCCAATTTCTTCTCTGCAGAAGATTTGACACACCAATTCCCAGTGTCGTCACCTCCAATTCCTCTTGTGCCATTGTTGTTGTTGTTGGTACCACGACGCATGACACTTAGGGGCAATAGACCAAGTTGATATACCAATGGTGGTATAGAGTCATAATCACATTGTTGATGAGAAGTGATGAGGGTGCTTATAGCTTTTTGGAGGAGGTGGGTGGGTCGATCGATGAATGTGTAGTGACATTCTTTCATTTCAATGCTATTGTTGCCGCTACCGCTGTGATTGTTGTTGTTGGAACTGCTACTGCTGCTATTGATGTAAATCAACGAAGAAGTCATCCCACCATCACCACAACTCCTCCAAACACGACGTCGTGATAGCCTCCCTGGATCATTTGATTCCAAATCTCTCAAAGAGTTGATAATGGCAGTGGTGGCACTTGGTCGGACGGATAGAGTAGGTGTTGATGATGAGGAGGATAGTGCACTGTTGTTTTGGGGTGGGACATTGCATAGAATGTCTAGAATGGTATCCACCGTGCTATTGTTGATCATGGTGGATGATGATGATACAATGTCTCCTCCATCATCATCATCATCATCATGATTGTTGACATTGTCAATAACAAGACCCGGATTCAATCTAACCACCTGTGAAATCTCATCAGCATCCAACCTCGCCAAGAAATGATCCAGTAATAAATCCACCGCTGTGGTTGTACTCCCATTGCTCACACTTGCACTTGCATCATCATCATTCAATACAGAGGGCAATAAATGATGTAGTACAATAGATTGAATCAATTTGGCATTCCATACCCCCGCCATGGAAGAAGAGGTAGAGGAGGAATTGAGGGAGGCAAATGGTAATATACCATCCGTGAGTAATCTTCGTGCAAATTGTACATCCATTAATGACGCGGCAGTGTTGTTATTTGTGGTGGATGCAACTGCAACTGTAATGCCATTGTTCAATAAAGCGCCACTAGAATGGTGATTCACCATATTATTTCCAGTAAAACTGAGCATGGCCAACTTGACAATCAACTTGACCACACGATAATTGACATGATTCCATTCGACTTCTCCAGTGCGTAATTTGGCTGTGAAGGAGAGGAGGGTGGCCACGTCGGTTTCACTAATGATTGATTTATTGGAGACAATGTTGTTGTTATTTTTGAGTGGTGATGTCCATGCTTGCAGTTTGGTCAACAGATTTGTCCCTTCATCTTTGTTTGTCGAGGCCGCTGCAGTTGATGATGATGCTTCTTGGTTATCAATATTATTATTATCGACATCATCATTATCGTGGTCTTGACGGTGATTAGCACGCTGACTTTCCATCAACTCAGCCTCCATTTCGGCAGGGAGGGGTAACGTTTTATCTAAATCCAATGACGACGAATTCAATGAGGAACGATCGCCAAGAGTGTTGATATTATTGACAGCAGCAGAATGATTGTTAGTGCTTTGACGACGACGGGGCGGCAATAATAATTGAGGCTGTGTTTCGGCATCCTCCCAGTTGTTGGAGGCGGGGCTGTCGTTGTTGGTTGCGCTCATGGTAGAGGGTGCACTTCGAATTTGGCGTTGTCATGGTCGGTTGCTTGAAACGGAACGTAGGTAAGAAAGGATGTACGTAAGCATCCGGTACCACCACTTTGAAATCAAACAAGCGAGCAAGCAACCAAGCCAGAGCTACGGCCGGCCGGGCAGCACATGAGGCACTCCTTCTGCTTCAAATGGCCGCTCGACACGCTTGAAGACGCCGACGACAAAAGTTGCGAGAGACTTTGTTGCGTTGTTGATCCACTGGGCATCATACAGCAAATTATGCCGTCGAGGAAGAAAATCAAAGGCAAGGCACGGAGCACGGAGCACGGAGAGCGGCAAAAGGCAAAAGCAACCAAAGAGGAGGAAAGCCAGGCAGTGGTGGCGGCTGCAGATCACCGATGCCACGTCCAAATGTAAGCATGGACAGCAGCTCGAGGAAATGGCCACATCGAGCGACACATCAACGCTCAGCTCGCAAGATATGTGAGGTGAGGGTTGTTATCACTTGAATGGAGTTCATATGGTTGTTGTAGATGGGCACTGAACGCCTGTCGCTGTACTAGCAGTTATAAATCCACAACATGTGCGTCTTGTTGAAGGCTGCCGCATCGTGCTAGATGGATAGATATCATTTTCAACATCAACAAAGAAAGTTCAAATAATACTCAAACACTATCCTCTCTGCAAGTTGAGCAAACATTACATTAACATGACTTGTCTACACGACTGATGATAGACTGGCAGATTCTGGCCAAATGGAAATTGTTGTCGAATTAGGTGCATTGATGGTGTGCACAAACAGCATGAGTTAATATCGCGTTACTACCTGGGAGAGGATGAGTAGTTTGTGCAACTGCAACTCCATCTTCGCGATCGTGAGCGCAAGGCAGAGTTTGCGTGTTTTTTGAACCATGACAAGAATTACAGGATTGGCCAACATTATTATTTTTCAGCTACTGAGAATATGAGATACGAAGAGTGATGAATCAAACCAAGCTCAAGTCAAGCTTTCTAAGACTAGAGCGTGTTGCTTAAGACTTCTTGATGTCTTGAAATACATTTACATTTACTATATTGTGGAGAAATTACTCAATCTCAATGATCTTGGCCTCCAACGAGTATTTTCCTCAAACTGTTTCTCCACCATCTGATAACCAAACTTCTCAAAATCAACTTTCGCAAATTCATTGATCAATGCAATCGCTTCTGGATCCAAGTCTGTGTATGACAACCTGCTCTTCTTTGCATCCGAATATACACCCTCTTCCTTTGACGGGAGAGTCACATTAATATCATACTTCTTCATCAGGGCATCAAACTCACTAGACAAGTTTTCATAATGCACCACGTTTTTCACAATGATTTTGTCACCATCGTAGACATACTCAGCCTGATTGACGAAGTGCTTCTGGGCCAAAATGAATCCATCCTCATTCAAACCCTTGGCCTGTTTTTTGAACTTGTCCTCCTCTTTCCTATCATTGAATTCGTCCATTGCAGTTCGCATTCCCTTCACCATACTCTTGACCCATTCATTCATGACCAGGGGATCATTTGGATCTTTTTCATGCACTGTACCTCGTCGGTATTTCGGTTGAAAGCCATTCCAGGGGCAATAGTACTCACTCAACACTCTCGAATATGGATTCCGGATGATAGTGAATAGATCCGCATCATTGTAAGGATATTTTGATCCATCGAAATATGTCTTCAGTAGCTTGGGCGGTGTATGCCAGGGACTAGTCAATGCATACGATTGGTAGTCTGGCGCTTCGTATGGGACATCGGGAGAGGAGCAACCTACTTCGTCGAGTGACATGTAGTGGCATGCACCCCAGGTGATTCCTACTGCTGCAGCTGCACGCTCAACTGCGGATCCTCCCGTTTTGGTGATATGGACGAATTCTAGTCTTGGTGTTGTTGCTGCTCTTTCTCTTTCGGCGCTAGAATTGACTTCTTTTGCTTCAACCGACGGCAACTCATATCGAAATGTTCTTGCACAATCGCTAATGCTTGTATCAGGAACTTCATCATAACGTTCTTCATCATCCCTATCAACAAATTCAATGT
>JAHBBA010001105.1:0-53203 GCA_018806925.1 Skeletonema costatum | reverse complement strand
CTGCCGTCTTTCGGTACCAGTAGCCTCCAAATCAAGGCAATGCTTCTTGATATAGTTCATATCTGGGCTTTCTTCTGCGATTGAACATCGCTCAAACATATCATCGAGCAAATCGACAACATTTGCAAATGAATCACGGAAGATCCCAGATAAGCTGGCTAGAACATCAACACGAGGTCTACCCAACTCCTCCAAAGGGACCAACTCAAAATTGACGGTCCGCCCAGTTCCTTCCTTCACAGGTCTTGCTCCTACAAGAGCCAACACAATAGCAATTGCTTCGCCACGAGTTTTGATCGTGTCTAAACCCCATAATGTCACTGCTATCGTTTCTGGGAAAGCTCCGTTGTTGCTTTCTTGGTGTTGTCTCAAAATCTCTTTCCGCCGCCCTTTGACCTCTCGCCCACGCCCCTTCACTTGGCATCCTATAAGGGTCTAACGCGTGTATGTTCCTTCCTGTAGGCAACACTGATGTTCCATCACGCAGCAAGTCTCCACCTGGACAAGGTTTCACATATCCACCATTGAGCGCCGTCACCACTCCGTCCATTTCCTCGGTATTTCGTTTGAGCAGTTCTACGATTTTCAACGCCTCGTCTTTTCAGTGGCTCATCGTCACTTGTTTGAGTTCCGCATCAGAGTTATCTCCCATGAAGTTATCTGCAAAGGATTGTAGCCATGACAAAAATGAGTTACTCGATTCAGTTGACTTATGCGTCTCTTGGGACAGTGAAATCACTTCTTCAAGTTCATCCACAGACAATTTGTCGTCAAAATAAGCATTGAGATATGAGAGTAACTCTTTATCTGTTGGCTGTCCCCCAAGTGTATGGAGTCCACTTGAGAACAGCCGTTCCTCCAATGTTACCAAATAATTGGACAAATTTGCAACCCAAGCATCAAAGTCCTCGACTTTTACAGCACTCAAATCAGCTCCCCCTCAGAGTTCTCTACAGAGAAATTGTACGGCACATCTGCAGTTATACCTGCCCTCTCACATGAGCCCCAAATTGCGTCTCGGAGATCTGATCGACTATCTTCACCTGATCGATATTCATTCACTAGGTCTTTGAGATTTTGCCAACTCAAGATAGAGCCCAGCTCTTCCGTATGGAGGTACGTTTGTAACTAACTAATGTTCCATATCCTCTTCGCTTGGCTAGGATTGATTCCGAAGGGTTATTCGCAGCGTAAACGTAAACATTAGGAGTTCCTCCCAGCAGTTCATCCGACCAACTCTGTCTGTCCATTACCAAGTGGCTGACCAGGAAGCCATTCTACCGTTCCGTGCATACCCAAGTGTATCACAGCATCCGTTCCAAAGCCCCCCTTTTCTTCCGGAAGTCTCATCCATTCGTAGGCAGCAGTGTATTGTGGGTGTGGTGTCAAATCTCGCTCGAAAAGAAGGACGCATTGGATCACCTTCGACACCTAGTAATGGCTGCACGGTGACTGCAGAAAACGGCACGAGTGAAGAAACAATGCATTAGAAATGGGTGCAATTGAATGGCACACAAAAAGTGCAGTGAACGAGGTTTGACTCTTACTCCCAAATATTCCCAATCTGCAAGCCATTAATAACCATTTCACCTTTCATATTCATCCCCGGCCCTCTCTCCTTCTCTGGCCAACTTTTCCTCACCTTCTTAGCCATGTATTTGCCCAACATCTTCTCCAACTCATCAAAATTCATATCCTTTCCGAGCACAGTTGCCCCAGCCAGTCCTCCACCAGGCTTTGCAAGTGTTTTTCGGGGACAGTCTCATCGCCATTTCGAGCACGTTCCATCCGTTGTTTCAATTGCGGATTGCATCTTGTTAGATCCACCGGCAATGACTGAACTTTCAGAGCATACTGCCAAGGCGGCAACCCAAACTTTGTCCACTTGCATCTGGATCTGTCGCAAAGTCGCCCACATTGTATCCTTCCTCGTGTAATCGTTTCAACAGCTGTTCAAGGGAATTGGGGCACATCTAACAGGGCGGCGGTTCCAACAGCACCCCACATTAGGCGGGAATCCATAAAGCATGACACTAATTTTGCGATCTGCAGGAGGTGTCTTTCGGAGATTCACCCATCCACGGAGACGACTACACACCTTCCTCACACGTTCGGGAATGAGTGCGATCTTGTCGCCAACCAGACCCCCCAATACCACTGTATCAATCGCCCCATCCAACTCGGGTAATGAATATAGCACTACCGATTGCAAACCAAGCACTCCATTCGATTGCCACACGGGTATACTCTGCAGTAACAATGGACTAGCAACAATATACGGAACATCCATACTTTCAAGAAGAGCAGCAGCCACATCCACATCCCGCCCTGTCTCCATCGACCCCGCTGGTCCTCCCACAAGAGGGAATCCAATAGTCGACACAATGGCATCTACACATGTAGCCTCATTGGATTTGTACGTGGAATCCCTCACAATAGTCCCAGTAGACACACCCTCAATTTCATGTGTAGAAGTTAACCAATCCCTCACAATCGTATGTGCCTCAACACCATTGATGAATACTGGAACGGGTATAAACCCCTCAGATTCAAAGTATTGAATCAAGTCTTGAATGTATCGTTGATTGGTAATGACGTGCTTTCGGTAAAGGAGGAGGGCGATGCGGGGTGAGTTGTTTGGGTGCTAGTTTGAAGTTTTGTTGTTTTGCTTGGTTCGCTGCTGTTTGGGGATAGTCTCCATTCCATGTCTGTTTGTTGATGATGAGATGAGTAGTACAAACGATGAGATGTGAGATTACCATGATACAATAACCAATCCCTCCTAACATCAATATCATGGCAGAGTAGATATTGAGACTTACATGATTTTGGATGAGAAGCATACCCATCCAACAGAGGATGCAACAATCCGATGTCCGGGGTAACCTCCAACTCTGGAAGTGTCAATGATTCCAATAATTCACTCTGTTTCTTCGCTTCGTCAACTGTTCCACCCTGCTGATGTTGTTGCTGCTGTTCTGTAAGATATCGTTGCACCACAAGTTGCAACATAGCCTTGACATTATTCAACCCTCCTGATTCCAATAGCGGTATGCTTCTAGCCAGCAGCGTAGATCACTGGCCTTTTCTCTGTGAAAGTGTGAGATGCATATTATGATATGAGTATTTGGTATTGATGCAAATGATGATGATATTGAGCACGAGCCTAATAAACCAACAAACCAACAACTCACCCTGGGAATAAACTTCAACAAGTCCGGACCAACCTTTAACATTTTCAAATATCCATTAATCTTATCCTCCTCCTTACCCGATGAAAACTTGTTCAATATCGCCTTGACTGCGGGAGGTGGTCCATCACTACTACTACCACTCCCATCTTGTTTTGCCTCCATGTTGAACGAACCAACTTTATTAAACGCCATGAGCTCCGTAGCACATTCAAACAACAGTCTCGGTCCCTTGACATGGGGCAATAACTCGGATACAGCCATGACATCATCATAATCAAAGATTAACGAGCCAATGAACAAATCCGCATTTTGGACGGCTGTTGCAAATTCGGATGAGGAGGAGCGGATATCGGAATCGCAAAAGACTTGTAGGTGAATGTGGGAGGAGAGTTGAGGGGGGAGGAGTTGTCCTGCTTTTTTGGTAGAGGTCGCGATTGAATGATTCGAAGCCTGTTGTTAGGACTATGTTGACGGTGTCTTTGTTGCCGTCATCTTTACCGTTGTCGTGTTCTATATCTTCGTCATCATCATTGAAGGAAGTTGTAACGGCTTCCGTCTCGGGTGTCAGCGTGGAGTGAAGTCGAGAGATCGGTATTCTTCTTTTTCTATCATCATGTGGTATTGGTATGTTGCTTGGCCGCAGCAGCAATCTTCTTTGCTGTTTTGATGATCCTATTGTAAAGCCATCTGCGACCCAAGCACCTGATAATAATATGAGTGTAGAGGTGAGGCTAAGTAGTCTCCAAGTTATATTTGCAGCCATTGTTGTTGTTATTGCGCTTCATCAATGAAGTTATGCTAGCTGTGTGAAGAGAGGGGTTCTCAAAATGAAAAATGAGAAGCGGAAGCCGGTCACATATGTCGCAAATCTTGGGTGCCAAAATAGCCATTTTGGCCGAAATGTGCCGAATTGGGCGATGTGATACATATGCTGTACCTGACTGTTATGACCCAAAGCAGGCCGCCGCTGTCCCATACTATGCATCCTGTCCCTTATTCCCGGAGGATTTTCAACGAATCGATGTGCATGGTGTCCAAGTCTACTAGACGAAGACCGGGGGGAAGAGAGATTTTCTTTTGGGGGGAAAAGAATTGCGAGCGGAGCGAGCAGTAATGCGAGCGTAGCGAGCCTATAGCTGTATGTAGCTATTGAAACAGTCAAGAATTACATCAATTTTACTTCGTTTACAGTTTCTGTCGACTCTTCCTCATGGCACGTTTATTTTTTTTCTCTGCGAGCGTTTAAGTTTCTCTTGCAGGTGTTCTTGATAGATGCGATCGTCAGCAACTGGACAAAACTTTTTGTTGCGAAGATGTTGTGCTTTCTTTGAAGACGAAGGTGTAGTATTTGTCGCACACATTGCATCTCTTCTTCCCTGAAACCTTCTCGTCAATTTCAATCTTGGCCTCTTCTAAGTTTCGTTTTGCTGCGATCCTCCTAGCTACCAATTCTTCGTCAATAACTTTCCCTTTCCTTTTAAACCCTCTTTGGTAAGAGGCTCCAACACAGCCTCAGTCTTGGGCGGTGGAAAGACACTTGCTGTCTGAACGGGAATTGCCAGTTCCAAGTCATCAATTCGGTACTTGGTACTGCAACGTATGATAGCACCAACCCGCCGTCGCCGCAGATTGAAAACGATTGTGCCTCTCCCTCTCCCTTGTCACCTTTCGCTTTTTGCGCAACTTTATATTGATGATCAACTGAGATAGCAATGATAGATATAAGTGATGCCATCTCTCTGTATAATCCATCTTTGTTATTGATGTAATCACGGATGAAAGCTTTTCATGGCAGCAACAGCCTTCGCGACGAACTGTTGGTTTACAGCCGGAAATGGTTTCCTGACGCTTCCTGGCGTGGCAGCAACTTTTCGTTGATAGGCGACTTCGAGACCCGTATACAATCTTGTTATTTCTGCTCTACTTGTGTCCTCAATACTGGCAGCGGTATTATTCAAAAGCATCCTCATGATCAATTCCATATCAATTCCGCCAGATGCACCCACAATTATTGCATTCAATCTTTGCTGTATATCAAGCGGCAAGGTTGCAACATAAGTACTTTCGAACGTCTGCCATCCGGAAGCCCACCACAACCATCACCATCACCTTTATGTACCGCATTTCATACCAAGGCCTTGAACGAAACGAGGCCATGACGATGTGTGGATAATTTTCGGAGTTAAGTTGAGTGATGTATCAGAGATGTTGCTGCTACCGCAATGTGGACACTTTCCACAAGTGTAGCCAAACATCAACAATGGGAACTGCCCATTATTGCGATATGTTTTATTAACGTCCCGCACTTCAGCCTTTGATTTTACGAGCCGTCGGCACCTCGGGGATGCCATACGGAATTTCGGGCGGCGGCTTTGCTGCAGGAGCAGGTGCTTCATCAGGTGCTGAATAAGGTTGTGCGTTGCGTATCATTGCAAAAGAATCTGCTACTCGTGGTCTGCCATGGTAGTCTTTGTATCCGCAGTTGCCACTCGCCGGCCTTTGACAGCCCCCCGAACAATGTCAGTTGCGTGGATATTTTTGTCGTTGCGTCCCATGCTGGACACTTGATTATCTTAGTGTAGTCGGCATAGAATTTACTTGTTGTTGGGGTCGTCATGCCTCTTAAGGAGATTGGCCGCTCTCGGGCAAGGTCGCAAAGGTCCCTTTGCCACTGAGCGTCGGTCTTAGCGTCTTTCGGCATGGTGGATGTTGGAATTTGACATGGTATTTTTCTCCTTTTCTGAGGAGAATTGTTCTTTTTTGAAGTCCCTCGGCGCCAAAAGTGCTAAGCTGCCATGTGGAACTCGCTGAGATGCCCAGACAGACTGTGTGCCAGGGAAAAGATTTGTATGTCAAACTTTTTTCGTCCAAAAAGGGCGCTTTACGTGGTGGCTGGGCGAAAAAAATGGACGAAGATCGTCAGACATAGCACAAGGCTACTACGGGGGGACCTACGACGGAATTAATATGTTGCTGCACATATGCAATCAGTCCACGATCTTCGTCCATTCTGGACGAACTAAGGGCGCTATACCCAAAATTAGACGGGATAGGGGGGATCCCCCTCACTTTTCGTCCAAGCACCACCACAACACGCTCAACGCCGCTCAACGCTCATCGCACATCACCATCACACCATGACAGCAAAAAGCTCTCACAAGAACAACTACACGAAGCTTAGATCAAGACAAGAACGACGGCGACAGCGACTAGCGGCGGCCCTCGACACAACAGGGGATGAATTTGCGGCACAATTCCCAGAGCCTGCACCAGCGGTGCAAGCTCCCATGGCCGTAGAAGAGAATAATAATAATGCCGGAGAAGAAGAACACAACTATGATGACGGGGCAGCAGCACCAATGGATGTCGACAATGATGATGCCCGTGAAGAGGTGGAAAGAGATCCTATACCACAAGTAGCCGCCGCTGCTCCCCCTGCTGCTGCAGCTGTCCCATTAATAAATCTCAACCTCGAAGCCATCCGCCAGAGATTTAGTGACCCACGGGAAATTCTGCTTTCATCAAGAGGAGATTCCACGTTCAGCAACCACCAACGTGAGAACACGAAGCTTATCTTTTACTTGTATGAGAACAATCATCAGTTCTTATATGATCAGTTCTATCGAGAGCTTCAGCAGGTTGACGGTATCATCAACTACGACCACATCACCCACCCCCGACGTTGCTACAACGGAAATTGGACGGAGGAGGAAAGGATTGCAAAGCACCGTGAGCACTACCTAAGAACTCACATCTGTACTGTCCTAGGTGAAGCTGGCACAAGGGCTACAAGGCAAAACTATCGATTTGGACGCATTCACGGACGATCCTGAGCACTTCGTAAGTTTCATCACAACAAGGGTACAGGACACAGGGGAACTAATGAAGCCGATTGTTTATGGTGGTTACAAATCCAATCTGATGTTCCTATTCAAGCGTTACAGGTATATTCCTCGGGCAGGTTACAGCGTGGAGCTGAAGGAGTACATGGATGGGGTGAAGAGGATTGCAAATGAAGCCCGAGCAGCTGGAGAGGTAAGTGCGTATTGTTTGATTTGTGAGGATTCATTATTGATGAAGACTACACAATATGTGATTATGTGCATCATTCATGTGTTATCATAGGGGAATATCCACGACGGGACGCGAGCACTACCGTGGCCTCTTTATCTGGATATGAATGATTGGTTCATGGAGGAAGGTACCGACATGTACAGGGCATAGAGGTGTCACTTCAAACCCCCAAAGGCAGACCAAGAGATATTACCAACTTGAAGTGGCAGTCTATACTGCAGTTTCTCTCGAAGAATAGTACTTAACATAGATATTAATTGCCTACTTCACTTCGTTCTACTCAAATAATTATGACTCTTGTTGTCTTCGCCAACTATTTTTTGTCTTGGCGAAATGGGATGAATTGGGCTTCTCTCCCTTCTGCCCGTATTGGGTATTACTATCTACCCGACGAAAAATGGACGAAAAAAGTTGACTGTAAAAGTGTGCCAGGGAAAGAAAATCCAGCTCAAGGTTGCCCGACGAATTTTAACTAGAGAGGCGCCCTAGTTAAATTGCCGTTCGCGGAATAATCGGCGGGACGCTTTTTTTTGGTCATCTGTGTGGCGGGGGCTAACAGCACTTCTAGCTTCTCTCTTCTCCCATGCTGTCCAGTCCCCGGTGGTAGATAGGGGTGGAAGCCGGAAGCATTTTGGATATGTGCCATGTTGCGTATCACAAATTTAATCACATCATTACTTTATAAGATGCTTAGTTTTATAGTACTAACAGATGTTCTTTGCAACAAAGGTTACGAGAAAACTATTCATTTTGATACTGATTCCGTGGCAGAGGCTTGCCTTCTGACTCGGTTTTCCATCGCAACCTTTTATGTAGACTTTGTAAATTGTACTGTGCTGTAGAACATACTAATTCCGACGAACAACAGATGTCTCTGAGACAGATGTGTCAGCTGCACCTGCGTGACCAGCCGGACCCGGGTCCAAATTCTCATTCTCGGAACTTTGGAGATGGAAGTTTGGCCACGAAGCGGCCAACAAAGCCCGCAAGCAAGATCATGATGTTCTGCAGCATTGCAATGGCATAAAAAATACACCACCACAATTAAACACCGCACTGACAGTAATAATATTAAATAATAGACTCCACCCCAATATAATAATTGATCACCATGAGAACAAACAATGTCATCCGCCACAATGGCCTTCGCCATAATTTTCTCCGCCGCCACCTCATCATCCTCCATCGTTTCGGCATTTCATTATTCTGCCATCTCTCCCCTCTCAGCAGCGGCCAATAGCAATGCTGCCGTCACTTCTCATAGATCACCATCAACCACCCAACTAGGACGCCGCCGCCAACAACTTTTCCGAATTGGATAAATTACGAGCCAAGCGATTAAGCTTGAGGCGCCCATCACCGCCTTCGCCGTCCGATGCGCAGCCATCATCAGTGACATCAACGATGGCCTATGCCTCCGCTGGTGACCAACAGCAGCAGCAGCAGGGATTGGAATATCTCTACGCATCAGGAGACAAGAACGACATGATGATGACTTTTTTCATGTCATTCTCATGCCTTCGTAAGTATTGTATTCATTCTTCTTTATTTATCTCATGATTAATTGTAATTCTGCATATGAGAATTCTCACCACCATCTGCTCTCGCCTCCCCTCCTCCACTATTTACTGTTATTACATTCATACACTACAGAACATTCACCAAGAAACAAGTCTCGATAGAACAATCCACCACCTCCCTCCTAACCGCCCTCTCCACCACCACAGCCGGCGCCAATAATAATCCAACTAACCTACGAAAAGGCACACAATCTCTCACTCTTCGGCGAAACATCAAGGGCTTCTCGGTCATTGGAACGTGGACCCGTGAAGATTGTTTGTTGATCGGTGAGACTCTGTTAGAGGAGGGGCTGGATTGTCGGGTGATTCCTTATAATAGTGCTCTTCCTTCTTTGGCGGTACCATCTCTTCGTTATCTTCATCGGTGGTGGTGGTGGTGGTGAAGAAACGAGGGAGGAGAGTGATTTGACTGCACAGATGGGAGCAATCCTGCATGAAGCAAACGAATGAATAGAAACTCGTGCAATTGCTCATAGCAGCTGACCATTACAATCTTGTCTTCATACTCATATATGCACTCTTGTGGCTGCTCCATGCTTGATTAAGAATCTACCAATCGTAGATGTACTTGTCCCTGTTGAGAATAATGCACGATTGTGTCACAATCACATTTGATTTCCCATGGGTATACTACGTTGAACGCTAAGCAGGGGAACAGGAGGATGGAAGGTGGAAAGAGAAACTTTGGTTTGATCATACTGTCAACGTCGAGAGAGATGTCTGTTATCTTTTACACTTAGACTTAGTATGAGTAAGTAGCTAGTAGGCGCAGTCAGGTTTGTTGTAGGACGGCAGAAGTAAGTGTGTCACTTTCTCTTTTTGAGAGAGCATTATTTTTTAGGAACTCATAACTGAAATTTGCTCGCTTATTATCATTACTAACTTCTTGTCGTTTCGACCGATCGACGATGCTATCCTGTTCTTGTGCTTGCGTCATGCCGAGACGAATGAATCTAGTAATCGCAGAGTCGCAGAGGTCGCAGACGCAGATGTGCTTACCCCTGACGTAACATCATCATCTCACTTTTCTCTGGGCTTAATTCCTTCAATCAATATGCAACTTCCTTGATATATCTTCTGTAATGGTTGTGCCCTTGATCAAGCTTGATCTAACTACCCAATTACTCCTCTTCCGTGGAACGTACGTATCTGTAGAGACGAGGTCGTGGGAAGTCGTGGTGTCATCGTTTTCATCTTTCACGCTTGCATAGGGATGGCCTTCAAAGATAGTCATCAAACAACATGTTAGACAAATGCGGCTTTATGAAATAGAATTGATACATCGGAGTAGAGCACAGAAGAAATGACTTAACCCGACTCTACCTCTTCCAGCGCCACCACTGGCCACGGCCCTCCAAAACCCACGCCCACGTCCAGGTAGTCCACCCACGGCCTCCTCCTCGTCCTCGTCCTCCAGCACCAGCACGTGCAGGTGGTCCAGCACCCCCCGCTCGGACAATCCACATTGCAATTTTCCATCGCAAGAGTGACACGACAAATGTCCGACTCGCAGTTTGCTGATCTTGCCCATTGGTCATGATGGTAACAGTCGCAAATTTTGGATATCCCCATCCACTTCCAATTGTCATAATAACCACCTATTAGGAGCTTTCGGCTGGAAGCTTCCTGTCACACAGCACTTGGTGTGGCTCATGCGGCCACATTGTAATCGTTTGCAGAGCTTCCCCTAGGGAACGACGGTTACGGTAGATTCGATCAGTTCAAGGTCGTGGTCGTTCTTGTGCTCTTCCTCATCGCCTCCGCGGAGGCTCTTGGGCTCATGCTGAGCTGCGTGTTGTGGCCAAGAAGAGTGATAGAAAAACGATTTGGAACTTGCATGCTTGTGTGCCGTACTGCTTTTTATGTGAGAGAGTATTACCACGGACAAAGTTGCTGCCGATGGCTGGTAGCTTTCATCATCGATTTCGGCTGTATGGTCTCTGTTTTGACGCGCCGCCAAGAGACTCCTCGGTAACTGCGACTTTTGATTCTGTCCAAGCGCAATGATGTCCTCTACTTTCTGCTCGCATGTTGCATTCCATCAACTTCGTCACAAACTCTCACACTCATAGCTGAAATTCACCAGCTTATAAAAGTATCGTATTTTCTTTGCCTACTGTTCTTCGTTTCTTGTAGTTTCGGTGATTAAAGACTCGTACATAGATGTGCTTGCCCCCTGACATCTCTTTCGTTGGGTATGTTCCTTCAAAGATGCGAGTTTCTTGATATCTTGAAGGTGTGCCCTATCAATCGTTACTACTCAATTATTCCTCATCCATGTTCATGTCGTAACCAGCTGGAACTCTCACACTACAACGTTCATCGCAAGAGACAGAGCACGAGTTCGACTGGCAATTGCTTAACGAGCCATTTGTCATGGTGTAACCCTGGCAACTCCCTCCACCTCCAATTGTCATGATTCCCACATTGTTTATTGTTTTGAACGTTCCTGTCACACAGCACTGACTTCCTGAGCCACATTGAATTGAAGCGGACTTGCCCCGTGAAATGATGTGGTTGATCTGACGAGTGCTGCCTGGACCTATAGAGGTAGTCGTCAAACATTAGTCGTCAAACAATAGACAGAGATGTTAGGAGTGTGACTTTATGATGATCAATAATAAAACATAAGCATCACTTACTGACTGCACCTCTGCCTCCCTTGCCTACTCCGGCTCCAGCACGGCCACTACCATGTGCAGTACCAACACGTCCAGCATCGCCATATGGAACTGGAACAACTCCTGTCCGTGCTGGAACTCTCACAGTACCCGAACGTCCCGTGGTATCATGTGGCCAGCCAGATGCTGGCCATTGCCATTTTGATTTTGGCCATTGCCATTTTGATTTTGGCCAGCCATAGCCTGAATAGTCTTCAAAGACAGTTACAAAAGTGATGTTAGAAGGTGCAGTTTATGATCACTAATGCATCGGAGTAGAAAATAGAAGAATCACTTACCGTGTCCACCATTGTTTCCATAACCTCCAGGGCTACCAGCACGTCCAGGCAGTCCAGCGCTACCATTACCAGCTTTGACAACCACATTGCAATTTCCATCGCAAGACACGGAACACGAAGTCGACTCCTTGCAGTTGCTCAATGTCAACGAGCCATTGGACAAGGGTTCCTGACAACTGCCTCCAAACTGCTGAATTCCTGTATTGATTTTCCATTCGAAGCTTCCTGTCACAGTCACACAGCACTGACTTCCAGAGCCACAATGAGCTGTAGCAGAGTTTCCCTTAGGGACGACGGTAAATCCGACAAGTTCAAGGTCATGCTCATCGCCTCCGCGGAGCCCCTTGGGCTCATGCCGAGCGTGAGCTGCGGCCAAGAGTGACAGAAAAACAATTTGGATCTTCATGATGAACTTGCTTATGTGCTTCGGTGCTTTTTATGGTAGAACGTATGTGTTTGCTTGACGATGGCTACAGCGTTCTCAGCTCGCATGTGTTTTGGTGTCAGGGTTTCGCCCTCGGATTTTGACGCGTGTCGTCAACTCAAATCAAGGATACTCCTCGGTAACTGGGAGGAGTATTGTACTTCCTCCTCTTGATGCCGTCCGGCATGAATGTGATGTCTGCTTCTTTCTGCTCACATGATGCATTTCACTATCTCTCCTTTTATCCTCGCACAAAATTATGGTATGATCAGTTAATCGCATCACCAACACGACTCGTCTGCAGCATTTTGGTGATAATGTAATTGGTATTACTAGTTGATGATAGAAGAAGCCTGCAGGTAGATCGCAAAATAACATAGAATCGCTTTGGAAATCACTCCTCACTCGTGCCCTCAGCCCTCAGCCCTGTAGCTGTAGCTGTAGAGTACTCATGACTTGTCGAGATAATACATATGATGGGAAAAGATGAAACAAAGCACTGTATGTCACGGTCACACACTCTATTGCAAGCTCAGCTGCACAGCCTTCAATTCAAAACAATGTTGAGCAGAACTCTCATAGCTGAATTTCACTAGCTTATAAATTTATTATGTTCTTTGCCTACTACTACTATTCTTCGTTTCTTGTCGTTTCAATGCTTCCTGTTCTTGTTCTTGTTCTTGTTCTTGTGCTTGCCTTGCTTGAGATTAGTAATTTTCAGACTCAGAGATGTGCTTGCCCCCAGACCTCTCTCACGTTGGGTCCATTCCTTCAAAAGATACAACTTTCTTGATATCTTGAAGGTGTGCCCTTGATCATGCTTTACCACCCATTACTCCACTTCCATAAACGTGTCCAACTCGGAGTCATAATAGTCGTCCTCCTCGCCCTCGTGTTGACCCCAGCCGTCTGGCTCAGAATAGCCTGAGGCCTGGATAGCCTGAATAGCCTGATAGCCACAAAGATAGTTGTAAAAGTTGTGTTAGAAGGCGCGGTGTATGATTAATAATACATGAGAGTAAAAAACAGAAGAATCACTTACCATTTCCATCATCGTATCTCTCCATCTCATCTCCATCTCACATCATTATCGCCATCGCATCATCATCATTATCATAACCATAGTCACCATCATTATCATATCCTCCGTCTCCTCCTCCTTCTCCAGCGCCAGCCACTACCAGCTTTGACAACCACATTACAAGCTCCGTCGCACGAAACGGAACACGGATTCGACTGGCAGTTGCCCAACGAGCCATTGGACAATGTGGAACTCCCACCTCCGGCAGATGTTGTCCTTGCTTCCCACATTGTTTATTGTTTTGAAGCTTCCTGTCACACAGCACTGACTTCCTGAGCCACAATTGATCGTAGCAGAGCTTCCATTAGGAACGACGGTAGATCCGACAAGCTCAAGGTCACGGTCATTCGCCTCCACGGAGGCCCTTACCCTTGGGCTCGTGCCTAGCGTGAGCTGCGGCCAAGAAGAGTGACAGAAAAACAATTTGGAACTTCATGATGAACCTTGCTCACTGATGTGCTTCGGTGCTTTTTTATGGGAGAACGGTAGTTGTTGCTTGCCGATGGCCTAGCAGCGTTCTCCACATGCATTTGGCTCAAAGGTAGGTTCGCCCTCAGATTTTGACGCGTGTCGTCGAAGCAAGAGACTCCTCGGTAACTGCGACTTTGGGTTTGTTTGTTGTGGAGCTGGAGTTGATTGCGAGCTAGCTCCGAACTCTTTGCCCTTGCATCATAGTAGAGAGCATCACCCATCGACATCATGTCTACACATACATGATATTCTTTGACATTAGAACGATTTATTATCACCTCACCACTGGTGCCCGTCGCCAATGCCTACCCTATCTGAAGATACGGACACATATCATATGGTTCTTGCAACATCGTTCCTGATAGGTATTTCTACATTGCTGCCTTATAATGCATTCCTCTCCGCTCCAGACTTTTTGCAACAATACTACGAGATAGTCTCAGGCGATGGCGGTAGCAGCAGCGGAGAAGAAGCACTGCAATACGAAAACTGGTGGAAGACAATGCCTACATTTAGTGCACTACTCGGTGTGTTTTCCCAATCTTTTGGTACAACTGCTGGCTTCTTTTGCCGTGTGGTCAAAGAATAGTCATGTATACAAGATTTTGTACAAGTATTCTAATCATGACGGCTTGTCTTGTCATCGTGCTGCTTCTCTGCTTTGTAGGAGGATCATCAATCACTGAAGCATCGGCGCTAGTCATACTGCTCCTAAGCATAACAGTCTGTGGTGCTGCGACCGGATTAATACAAGCAACAATCTTCTCATTCACTGCAGAGCTTTCCCCCGGTATACACTGGAACAGCCATGACAGGAATGGCCTTATCTGGATTGATTACATCTATTCTGCGGATAATATCCAAGGCATCAAATTCGGATGCACCGCTGGTTGATGCAGTCATTTACTTTGGTTTTGCCGTATCAATCTTAGTGCTGACGTTGTTTTGTATTTGGTTTCTTTCTAAAGAAGAATCCATATGCCCTAAATCACACGCATATACTGAGTGGAGAGACTTCAATAAGACTTCATTCAAGGAGGAGAAGAGAAAGCATCTATTATTATCGAAATCGGAATCAGAATGGCTGTGATAGCCAAAATCAAACCACTCCAGAAATTGACACGGAAAGAGGGAATGAATCAACGAACAACTCAAGCCAAACAGGAGCAGGGCAAAATGCATCAGGTCATAACACTCGGCAAGTTCTCCTACGGACGCGATACTTCTTGTTGTGCATGTTTGGAATCTTTGCAACAACATTCATCGTCTTCCCAGGAGTCACTATTGAGATCCAACCTGAGAATGATTGGTATGCAATCCTTGTTTGTAAACTTTCTTCAATGCTGGAGATGTCCTTGGTCGATTTGGTTCCTCCTGCAGCGACAAAGCTATCTTACTAGTTGCTGAACAGTATCTTTTACGAATGACACTACTTCGTTTCTTGGTATTCGTGCCGCTGCTCATAGTTTCTGGCATCAGGTGTGATTAATGAATGATGTTTCCTTGCTGGAGGTATCACTGACAATTTTGCTTTCTGCTTGGGTATTACAAACGGGGCAGTGGGAACGTCATGTGCTATTCATGCTCCCAAGAAGGAAGAGACTCGTCGCAACAAGAATATTGCTGGCAATGCAATATCTTGTTCGTTGTTAGGAGGGTTGTACAATTGGGGCATTAAAGGGTGGACGATTGGAATAACATCTTGCCTTGCATAATGGTTGAAAAATTTCGATGTCAACTTCATCATGACGGCACGAGCGTAGATGATAAGTACTGATTCGCCTGGCCCAGCTGGGCGCACCTGGTTAATAGACTCATGCAGTATGACAGGCCCATGACACCGATGGCGGATCGACTTCAGGCTTCAAGGTCATTGAGGGGGTGATGCGCAATCCCCCTCTTTTATTTTCTTGAGAGAGTATACATGCAAACCCGCTATGAAAACGAGGGCTTGCCCGGAGGCGAAGGCCGAACTAGGCAAAGGGCCTGCCTCTAGAGCAGCAGGCTGAACCTATTTACCTACATACCCGAACCTTGACAGCTGGTGGCTTCCTGCTGCGCGCTGCCTGCTGCTGTCTTTCATCGCTAAATCCATCAGTGGGCGATTAGAACGCAAAGCAAAGATGCCACAAGCACAAGCCACAATCAAAGATGGTTGGAAGCGGAAGACGGAAGACAGCCATAATAATCTTGATAGACGTAGATGGTAGTAACATGCACCAACTTCATCACAACTTACCACACTAAACTCTACCATCATGTCATCATCATCATCCGACAACAAAAGCAACGATCTAACCGATCCACGCTTTCTCGTAATCACCAGCATCTTCTTTCTCTACGAGATATTTATCTCATCCCTCCGTGAACTCTAGTGTTCATGGGCCGTGGGCTTGATTCGTCTGAACATCCACGTCACCGCAAAAAAAATGCATCATCTCAAAAAGATCCAAAATCAAAAAGCAAGATCCCATTCTAACGCACGCAACATCGACATACATCAATGCAACAGATCATAGCCAGAACACATATATATTCCTCATCAACAGAGCACTACTTACTCCTCAACAATGAAACTACTTACACAATGCTATCTCGGGATCGCCAGCATCTCATCTTTCACGGCCGGCTTCTCGGCCCCTAGCGCTTCCTCCGTCCAAGCTCTGCTGAGCGCCAACCAAGAAAAGATCGCATCACTAAAGACCATAGCACAATCCATCAGTAGTGATGCCGCAGTATCACCCACAAACGACGTGTTCTACCTACGATATGCACTTGAGACATCCTATGAGAACGACGATGAACGTATAATATATTTGATCTCAATAGTAATCTTTACAGGACTCAAATAACATGAAGATTCCATTCGGACAAGGGAGTATCATTATCAGACTTCTTTCTCCACTCGTCTGTCTGATTCTATAAGTATGTGTGGAGTGAGTGTTCTTCAGAAAGAGAGGATCTTAGAATATGCTGCCATGTACTTGTAGTTACTCCACACCGGGTAGTAAGCAAATTAATGTCTCGGCTGGTAGGGAATGAACCTTCACTGTAACATATTCTCAACAGATACGGAATACAGTGGTTTCTTTCCTTTTGTTCCACAGCACTATGTTGGACGACTTTGGCCTCTCGGCTCTGTCAATTCAATCCTCCTCTTTCCATTTCGCAGCTGCCCAACTAGAGGCCTTGAAGTTGAAGTGCAAGTGGCGATGCGACATAAAAAGGTGATCGTGATTTACTTCCAGCCATCCCCGATTTTGCATGCAGAGTTGATGATGAATCGCAAGACTGCTCTGCGCTTTGCTCCGGAAGCCATGCCAGTATTAGCTTCCCAACAACGGCAGGGCGCATCAAAAGGAGGCTAACATAACAGCATCTTGGGCAATAGCGTCTTGGACAGCAGTATCGTTGCATACAGTGGATAACATTCTATCTTGTAGTTTGGACTACGACACTCTACCTACACAACTTTTATAGCCACATTCACATAAATAAAGCTGCCCCTCTGCTCTCAAGAACAAATTCACAAAACATGTTGAATACAACTACAGCTGTCTTGCTCGCAACATCGTGGGCGCCACTACTTTCAGGACTGCTTCATCAATGTTTAAATGCAGACGATCCAAGCTGCAATGGCGGAGTAGCGGCCTTCTCCGCCATGCTTCGACATCATAGCAAGCTAGAAGCACAAGATAACCAAAATGATGCATTGCCCTTTGCTCACATCCAGCTCCTAGATAAGGATAGTGCATTTGTACACATGCATCCACTGGGTCTCTCAGTGAACAGATTAATTCTGAATGGGTTGATGGGTCTAGACGTGTTTGCATCATCGCCGTCAATCCTACTTCAGAATAATTTGGACTCTGGAGTCTCATCGCAAGACATTTCATACCTCCAAACTCATGATATGCCATTGCTCATATCTAATGTTGGCGTGCCTCCCTCAAATTCATGGCATCCATATACCAAGGCGGTTCACTTTGATACAGAGACGAGATTGGCAATATTGTCCCTTTCCATGTCAACCGAAGCGCTGAATGTGCCTGCGGCGATGGGTGGGTTACGATATATTCGCAAAGTAAATGAGGAGAATGGATGTGTCAAGCCATCATCGAGTTATCATACATTATTAAGTGACTACTTTTCGCACAGCTATGTTACCACGACGAGAGCGGAAGAGACTGATTCATCAAACTGTTGGTTGCCTATTGTTTACCATTCTGATAAAGGAGACCAATTCGCGTCTTTCTTGACAGCCATGCTAGCATTGCCTCGACATCACAGGCCAGCAATGATTATCGACACTGCGGGCAGCTTAAAGGAGTACGAAGAGCCGACGCTTGTGGATGGGATTTGGGTGGCAAGTCCTAGGTTGAACAGCCGCACTTTCTTCCAACACAAACTGGAAATGTCATATGATGCAGTGTTTTGGTCTACAGCTGGACTATGTTGAGTTCATCAGTGCTCCATTGTCTCCCCTCCCAGATGAGATGAAGGATGAAACTTACAGATCAGAAATTTTAGCGTTGAAAAGAGCAGCGGACGAGGCATTGAGAAACAACCCTGTCATCGGTTACTCGGATGAAATGCCTTTTGCTCGAGACTCGACCAGCTATAGACCTTGCAAATCTGGAGAGTGCCCGATCGGCAACCTTTTTACCGACGCCGCACGATGGTATACCAATGCAGATGTTGCATTCATTACCAGCGGTGGTGTCAGAGGGCCGGGTTGGGCTGCTGGAGATGTCCATGTCAGTGACTTATATGAAGCTCTCCCGTTCACAAACAAGCTATGCACGGGCCGGATGAATGGCGTACACCTCTTTCAACTACTCAACTATTCCATGTCAGTGGCCACCTTTGAAGGCGAAGACACAGATGATGGCGGAAGGTTATTGCAATCATCGGGTTTGAGGGTCACGTACAACACCGAGCTGAACCCATCTAACATCATCTCTATTGAAGTAATGGATAAGGAATCAGGCCAGTTTAAGCCAATCGATCGCCTCCAAATCTACGAGTTTGCCACCGATAGTTATCTTTGTGATGGCTACAAACCTTTTCCTAGTCTTTTGGGGAGTGACAATCTTGTGGTTGAAGGGGAGCAGCCTGGAACGATTATCGAGGGTGTTTTATTTCAGGAGATGGCGGCAGATTTTCTAAATGCAACAACATCAATTGATGCCCCTACAACACTGCCACACAGAACCGCCTTGTGAATGACACTACTGCAACAGAAGTTCTCAATTTGATCCAATCAGAAGATAGCTGTGCTCCAGGCGAGTATTGGGAATCGGATATTCAGACCTGCATGCATTGTCCGGTGAACTTTGACGTTACCTTCTCCAAGAAGCTGATTGAATTCGAAGCGACTGATCAAGAACGAGTTGAGTCGATTACATTGACAAATAACGAGGACTTTTATGTAGCCATCATTCCAAAGAAATTACCTGATGGCTGGTATTGGATTCGGTCGAAAGTGTGTATGCAGGGTCTGATATTCCAACAATTCTTGGAGCAGGCGAGAGCCTACAGTTCTCTATGAGTATTATATCATCTGAGTTAGAAGAGGGAACAGTTTATGTAACAATCGCATTTGGCGTTTTAGATGGAGGAGATTATCATGGCTGTGTTGGATCGGATGCTGGCTTTGATATCACGATGCGTGTGTTACCCACCGAACAATTGAATCAGTTGGGCTCTATTCGTGCCGCCGGGTTCACCCTGTTTGGAATCATAGCGATCACATCCATATCCTTTGCGGTATTTGTCATCTGTCACAGACAGCAACAAGTTGTAAAGGCTTTGCAGCCGATCTTTCTTCTGTGCATTTGTGGTGGTGTGTTGGTGCTTGGATCGTCGATTATCCCATTGAGCTTGGACGATGAGATTATATCACAAAGGGGATGTGATATTTCTTGCATGGCTTTGCCGTGGCTTATATGTTTGGGTTTCAGCGTGGCTATCAGCGCTTTGTTTGCCAAGCTGTGGCGAATCAACAAGCTGTTTACTGCTAGCAGAAGTTGCAGGAGAGTTCAAGTTCGTGTACAAGATGTGTAAGTCCCTTCAATACGCATATATTGAAACATTAGTGATTCTGATGATACACTCACACTATTCATGCACACTCCTTCTTTGTATCTAGAGCTATGCCATTGGTCGTCCTATTGGTCACCAACATCACGATTTTGATCTGTTGGACACTGATAGATCCCTTAGTATACAAACGATTTGAGATGATGCCTTGGAGCACCTATCGGACGTTGTGTGGGTTCTTCAAATGCTTCCAATATATTGTTGATCATTGTCGGCGTTTTGAATGCTGTTGTGTTGCTCCTTGCATTGGTTCAAGCTTGGAAGGCACGGAATATCAGCGATGAGTTCAGTGAAACTAAGATTGTCGGCAGTGCGGTAAGTCGCTCACATGCATTGCTCGTGTAGTTTCTTCTCTCAAATATATATTATACTCACCATGTATACTCTTCGACATACAATAGCTCTATGGTTGGCTGCAGCTCCTGATCGTAGGTGTGCCGGTGCTGTTCCTCATTTCAGACGATAACACAACAGCAAGATACTTTGTGCTTGTAGCTCTCATCTTCTTGGTATCCATGTCCATGCTATTGATCATATTTGTCCCCTCTATTCATCCAAATACGGAGGGCTCAGGTGAAACAAAAAGTCCAAGTTGTGTCACATCAGATGGATTCACAATCGCAACAGATTGGCTCACGGTCAAGTGCCCCACCAAGGAAGGTCTCTCAGATCAGTGGCATCAATGGCAAGAAGGACTTCAATTCAGCGCCAAAAGTACCCTATCCATTTTGGGATATGCCGCAAGGCAGCGGCGGTCAAGGGCAGGAGACCCAGGAGAGCTCAGCAAATGGTGCCGCCGATGTTGCTGCTGCCTTGCCTGTGTAAGAAGAGAGCGGAACAACAGTTGAAGGAGCTGCACTTCCGTCTGTATACTATGATGTAATGTAGCGTCATATTTGTCGTAGGTAATAAATCTAGAATCTCAGTGTAATTGAAAGAACAGACAGTGTGTACAACAAATCCACCCTCTAGTCCATCTCCTCATTTCATGCCACGGCAGCCCATCCATTCAATCCTACACGACGATATCTCCTTGGTAAATAGTCTTCATCATCCCACCAATCATCCAGTCCAACATCCTTTCTCATCTCATCATCATCATCCTCATTCATCACCTTCTTCTTCTTGAACACATGAAAACAAGTCGTTCCATTCATATACCGAAACGTCTCCCTAACACACCTCACAAAATTATCCTTTTCCACCTCCGGCGAAGACGAAGTATATTGCAACAGTAGAGCATCATTCAATGCTAACATTCGATGTGGAAATGGATGTGATGCAAAGTAGAATGGTGATATGTACAGATATTCATCATTGGGATGGTGGATTATTTGTAATCTTCTCTTGCTGTCGTCATCGTTGCTGTCGTTTTCGCCATTGTTGAAAATGAATGAAGCCCATAGGCGTGCCTGGCGCAGTAAACAATCTGGTCCTTTTGCAGACGTAGACGTGGTCACAACAGTGGTAGAATTGTCCAATAAGAGAGAAGAAGAAGAAGAAAGAAGAAGAAGACTCCACGTCGTCCTCCCCAACCTCGGCCAGATATACTTTTCCCGATGACACATCAAGTGCAAGACCTCGTCCAATCGGACATCCACTTCCATTGTCATTGGAAGATGATACAGCACATGTTTGCAATATCATTTGCAAGCGAGGTTGTTGATGATGTTGTCGGTTGAGTGTAACCATCCGATATATTTGACAATGCACGTAGTACACCTTGTGTAATTTCGTGGGATGTTCCATCGCTGTCATTGTATCCTCCCATTAGATGAATGGATAGTTCAATGACGGGAAGAATGATGGTGGATTCGTTGCCATTTAGCCGTGTTTGCTGCTGCCGTGATGATGATGAAGATGATGATGATAGTTGTGACGAATGATATCGATAATGCAAATCAACCGCATCTCTGATACAATCTTCATAGTCAGGACTATCAATATGAGCCACAGTCGCCAATTTTACCATCCCCTCCATTATGTTGTTGCTGCATCTGATCACGACGTTGTGCACGTGCGAGAAGAATAATCAAGACTAAGATGACTCCACAATCCCAAAATGTGACAGGTCGTGGCATCATCACTCACGAGAACATCTGCTTGAGATGGAGTGCAATGCGCCATTTCTCCTTGTAAGACGTTGATTACTCTACCAGAGTTGCTGGATGTAATGACTTTATGGTTATTGCTGTTGTTGTGATGATGATTGTTGGCAGTACTATTAGTAGTGAGTGATGATGATGATGATTGTAATAATTGTCGTGTCGAGGCTGCTAGCTGCGGCACAGAAGAAAGGTAGAGATCTAACTCGAACAAATGCTGCAATTGTCGAGTGTTCTTGACCGTTGATGCTGAGCATCATCATGATGATTGTCGTCGTTGTCAGGATCGTCTACAGTCATGGTACTTGAGCTATCCAAAGTGAGCAGACACAAATAATAATCATCAGCATCTTTCGAGTCGGCAGTCAGCAGTGTCGAGCACTGCCCGTCGAGAAGCCGCCGCTCGCAGAGTTTGAAGAAGCAGCCAGGCGGAGATTTGTGCGCTCCCACTTGCTGCCAGTAGAGGAGGTTGATGATGTCATTATATCGTCGGTTATTATTTTGCGCTTCATTGTAGTAGTGCCAAGCAAAAGTTGTCTGGTCATGGTCGACGTGCGTGTTGTCGTGCTCGGTCGGAACAAAGAAGGTCGCGCCAAATCCAACATGTCGATGGGAGAATTGTCAGGAATGAAGAAGTCAGATAATTCACGGAATCACTATGGCTGACGCACCGCCCGCCTATCCTAAAAACCATCATGTTGCCACTTTCACTTCTTGCTTGATTTGCTTCATTCTCTTCACACTACAGTCAGCAAATTCTACCTCACCATGATGCGCCTACTCCTCCTAACAGCCTTACTACAGGCCCTCCTACTATCAACCAGCAACGCCTTCACCTCCCCATCAACAACCACCGCACGAAAATCCATCAATTCTAAAACCACCCTATCACCACTCTACAACACCGAAGACAGCAGTAGCGATGATGACTCATCCAAAACCACACTCACACTGGAAGAAAAGATGAAATCATGGGAGGCATCGGATGAAGAAATTAGAGCAGCTACACTTGGCGGAGTTATTCCCGGCGGTGGAAGTGGTGGAGAACGAACTGATGGATTCGATATCGGGCTGTATATTGCCTTCCCGTTCATGGTGATTGGTTGTTTGATTTTTGCATTCTTTCCGTTGATTGTGGGGAATATTGATGTTACTAGTGTTGGACCACCGCCTACTTCTTAAGAGGGGTGTGTTTATGGAGGCTTTTGGGATTCATTGTGATGGGGCATACAATGACTGATAACGACAGAGAACAAGACACAAGATTAGAGCGATTATACATCATATCATCATTTGAGGCAAAGTGAAATGAACGACGACTTACAATCACGCAATAAAATGTAGCACTTTACACTGTAGAGACATTACGTCTAACGCTAATTGCAGTACCTCGATCAATTATCAGCTCTCTTGTTGCCAACGAATTACGGGCAATATAACATGTTCTTCTCAATCACTTTGTACACAACAAGAAACTTTGGGGGAGTGAGTCAGTTTGTTCCCAACTCTTTACACAGCGAAGAAATATATCATAGCACTTCTTACACACAACTCTGAGATGATCGAATAATATGGTAGCGTTTTCAATTATGTTATCAGTAGTCAGTGCGGTGGTCGTTTGTTGTACAATACAGACAGTCCGTCTGTTCTTTCAATTACACTGATTTTAGAGACTTCTCGACCTCGTGCCATTGTCTTTGATGACGACGTCGTATTGTTGGTAGCATTATTACTATTATTGCTGTTGTTGGTAGATGATTGTGATTGTTGAGTTACATTGTATTCTTCAATTTGTGCCATGTTGGCACTCCTTGATGTAGTTGTCTGCCATGAATGATGATCATTACTGCTGCTGCCCTTCACCTTATTACTATTGCCATCATCATTTGCTTTCGTTAGCAATCTCGATGACATTGATTCAGTCACTGCCAATGAACTCGACATATTCGTCCTACTTCTATTTCCACCTCGTTCTTGCTGTTCTTCCAACCGCCTTCGTTCCTTCATGGCCGCCATGGCCCGCTCACTCGCCAAACTAGCACTCAGCGGATATTCTCCCCCGACTCCAATTCCAAATATAAACAATGATGCACTCATGACCATGAATAGTACATCTGGTCTGCCACTATCCTCATTGTTATTGTTATCATCAATATTATTGAAGTTACCAGCAAGCAACAAGCTAGCCAGCACACAGCACCCGCCACCATGATACTCGCAGTCAACAAACTTCCATTCCGGCTAGAGTGCCCACGATCACGATGACCATGCCTAGCATGACGCCTAAACGACGCTGTAGGAGAGGGAATTGTAGGTGAGATAGGGATGAGGGCAGCTGGTGGCGGGATCGGCATCTTCATTTGAGAAGCAGAGGGGGTATAGTGCCTCCATAGGGGGCGCAGGGTGCCGATGGAGAAGAGCAGATAGGATTCACCGAAGAGGCCTAGGCCGTGCCAGAGGGCGGTGCTGTTGTCTGACGGTGGTGGTGGTGATTGTTGAGATTGGGCGTTGCTGCTTTTTGCCGTCATTTCTTCATGCAAATGGACACCGCTGGTGATGAAAGGACTCAAATGTTTTCTTCAGCTCGCTATCTATACTACTAAACTAAAGGCTGTATTGCGTATGGTTGTTCTTCTTCGTGGCTCTAGTGCAGCCGAGAATGTGTACTTACTTGAGCACATCTCGCTCGTCATTGTCAAGCTATTTTTCTTGGATGATGGCGCACTCTTGAGACGGGCATATTAGATAGAGGATACAATACGTAAAAGATACTTGGAGGCGTTGAGTGGCGTTTGAAAGCTCTCGAGCTGCTTAGGCATAGTCATAGTCTGCCGCATTAAAGCCAATTTTGAGAATCGTCTCGGTCAAAAAGTGGGTTAGAAATCCGTCGGCATCTGAAAATGACAGCCGGATCCGGATTTTCACAGCAGAGTTCAATTGATGAGCAAAATGCAATATGAGAACCATTCGAAAGCTCTCTTCAATCTGCATCGATTAGTGGTGGCAAGGTAACAGTCAACAATATAAACACAGCCGGCCAAGGACCTCGCGACAGAACGACTTTTGATGCAGATGTGACATGATGGGTTGATCAAGAAGAAGATGTGACATAAAGTGAAAGACGAAATTCACCCCAATCCCTCTTCTTTGAGCCCAAATACGAATTGGAAGGACGGCATCGTTGGCGACGTGGAGACAGGAAATGATAGAGGACGACTATTGCTTTCGAGTGATGGTCGGGGTTTGGGCTGATTCGAGTGCTATGTACGGCATCGAATGGGTCGAAAGTACAGTAAAACGCCGTAAATTGGTTATCTGAAATTCCGAGAAACTAGTTTTTAACTTGTAGTTCGTAATCTCAATCGCAATCTGATCCAACAACACACTTTTGGAAATGCCACTAAAATAATCCAACTCTATATAAACGGTGCTGCTCACTCGGAAGAGCTCGCCTAAGAAAGAACGAACACTTGTATTAGCCTTATCGAGAGAGTTGGTACGGCGGACTTACGACATTGTTTGTGAATTTTGTACCGCAATTCGAAATGCCAATAACAATCTGGAGGGAGGAAGAACCTATCCAGCGACTCTAAGTCATTGTTAATCGGGGGAGAGTTAGTACAACCATTCGAGATGAGGGTTTTCGTTGTGTCGTAGTATTCTTTCAATTAATCATCAAACTACATAAGTACATTTCACGATAAGTTGATGAGTAAGTAAGTGAGCCATCAGACTCTCAATTCTCAATCGTATTCACTATAGACAACAAATAAATACATGAGAGCTTGTACGTAAATCTCAACCGGAGTACTATAGAATCGCACAACAATCCTTCTCTGATGAAGCTGCAGCAGAAACTGAAGCTGCAGCAGAGACTGCCTCTTTCGCTGCAGCAGAGACTGCCTCTTTCGCTGCAGTGGTGGCTGCAGCGGTTGCTTCTTCAGCTGCAGCGGTTACCGCGGCCTTAATCAACTTGGACATCTCCTCTGAATCAACCACCAGATTTCTTGAATCGCTGGAAACGTTTATCTCATCTGCAGTCGCCACAGCAGCTTTAGCCATAACTCCTATTCCTCTCGTTTGATGACGCTGTTGCGCCCACGGGCAATCTTCCGTCTTCTTCTGAAATCTCTTCTCTCCTCAACCCTTCTGACTCTTTCTCTTTCTTCGCCGTCTTTTGATTGTGCCCATTAGATGCAGCACTTGCCGTTGCTTCAATCAACCCGGACTCCCCTCTTCTTCTTCTAACTTTCTTATTTCTTCCACGGCCATCTTTTTGATATGCTCGTTTTGTTTGAGCTGCTCCTCCTCGCGCTGTTTCGTACGTTTCTTTAGGGCGTTTTCAATATCAGCTCGATCTGTCAGTGCAGTCCACAGCGCGGCTGTACCATCTTCTGGATCGCCGATTCGTTGCAAACCAGCAAAGTCACCACTTTTGCCACCAACTGACACTGAGACCAGGGTCTTCCTTATTCAGGAAGTCCTGGAAAGTCACGCAGTGAGGCACCACGCACGGACTTTTTCTCTTCGGTTCCTCCTTCGACCTCTTCATGTACAACACCAAACTCCTGAACGGAACTTTCTTGCTTGAGAAGCTCAACTGACTCTTGTGCACCTTTCGACCAAGCTTTGGGGACTCGCGGCAAAGGAAAGCCAAACAATGCAGCCAGACCCGCTGTCCCATTGTAGATGCACATAGCTCGAATCCCCAACTGCATTAGTGGCAAAAGCTTCGGCACAAGATCAGCTGGCGTGGTGATTGTTAGTGGCCACCCATCTGCAAGCACGGGTTCACCAGTCAGCTCATCGACGAGATAAAGATACATCTCTCCTCCCACTATTAGGTCACTAATTTCCTCCTTGATTATATCTAAGGCCTTGCCGACCTCGCCAGCAGCAACCCTTGAGCCAATCTTTTTTGATGCGCTTGGCCCACTTAATCCCATCTTGAACTCGTTCATAATGTTCCTTGAGATCACCTTCAAGATCAATATTTGCTCCATCGGCAGAGACTGTCAAAGAGGCACCCTTCGTTTTCATACTAAAGCCACTACCATCCTCTGCCGTAACAATACCAAGTATCTTCTTCTTCATTTCTTCATTAGGTGGCTCAGGCAGTTTGTCATTTAGAACAATGAAAGTGGTGGGAGTGTCAACTTCAGTAGCTTCAAAGATGCCTTTGAGTAGAACATGACGTGTGCGACCGTAGTTCGGGCCTTGCTCTCGATGCCAACTTCTTTATCACTTCAATATTGGCATCCATTCTTTCAAGTAGAGCCCTGTCGTCTTTGCGGTTCTTCGCTGCATTTTCTAGATTGGTGTTGATGTCCGTAAACTTTTCCAACAAATCTACACTCTGCTGATTAAAAAAGGTAGTGCTCTTCCAACAGAGTGGCAATAGGTGGTCTTTTTGTCCCATCGAACTGCAGCAACTTACTGACTAGGTCGCGTCCAGCTTTATCAGGAATTTTGTTGAAAAGCTCGATCAACTTCTCTGGCCGCGTCCCCCATGAGTACAAAAAATGCATAGCGCCACCTGAAGCACAGTCATCGTCACGAGTAGAAGGGATGAGCGGTTCACCGGTGAGCAGGGTGAATGCCAACACGCCAAGCGACCATGCATCAATGCTTCTCGACGCATCCACAAGGGTGTAAGGCAGGCCTTCCTCCACAGGCTTGCCATCTAATCCTGTGCGAAACGACTTGACAACATAATGACCTTTCACCCCATGCTTCTTGTATGGCTTCGGTGACACCTTGGTGACCAGATCTTTATTTTCAGCCTCCCAGTATTTATCGAATTCTTCTAGCTTCTCGTCTGTCTCGATCCTTCTCTATCATCTCAGGGGGCAATATTGCGGACGAGAACTTGGCACCAGCAAAACGACTCCTCCGCCACACTTATTTCTGCGGATGCATCCAAGTCTATTAGACGTAATTTGTTGTCAATACGAAATCGCACAATATTGACCATCTTGATGTCACCATGCATTAAGTTCTTTTCATGCATGTGCTGCACGGCCTCAAATACTTGTCTTAGCATGGCTTTCATAGTATCAAGTTTTGGCTGCTCCTGGTTAAGCATCTGTAACAAATTACGTTCTGCAGCATTCATGACAATGGCGTAAATGCCTGGTGCAATATTGTCAAGGTATTTCTCCTTGATGATGTTCAAGCCGCCTTCACCATCCATCACTGCTTTGGCAATAGCGTATTCCGGTGGTATTTTCGGTAGTGCTGATACCACATACTTTGATTCCAACTCATACTTCTTGCGAGCACTGCACTCGCGTTCCCAATCATTCTTGCTCTGCATTAGCTTGATCACTACCTCGCGAGGACCATCTCCCAACTGTTGTTTGCAAATGACTACGAACTCATCCTTTGATATTGTGGTGGTGGATTTACCTGACCCCCTTAAAAACATGCCAGGGTCCAAGCCGATCACACCCGAAATTTCTTTTAACTCCTCTTTGTCTAGCTTTCCACTCTTATCTTTGTCCGCGTTGTCGAAGATAACATCGTAGTCAGCTTGCTCAGAAAGATCTTGTGCACGCAACACCACACTTGTTTTTGTGCGGTACTCAGGTGGACCAATCTGGAGCTTGTACCGGCCGCAAAAGAGTAGGTATTCATAGATTACTTCACGCGACTCTTTGGAAGCTAAACCAAGAGCAGTTCTACCCTTAGCATCGTGGACTTCTGCAAGGGCGTGAATGTGTTTACCAAAGCCACCTCTAAAATAATTTTCAATATCATCCCTCTTCTCGGGAAGGAGAACTCCCCGCACGGCACATGTCGCGGTTTTAGTGCTGGAAGAAATACAAGCGTGCCAGCTGCCACTGTGTTCCACTGGCGTGCCATCCTCTATACTAACGGGCATATCATTATCGAGCAGGAGTATCGCCATGTCGGTCAATTCAGATTGTGACCAACTATCTGTTACCTTTTGTGTGGCGAGCACCTCAATGGGGAGTCTCCCGTCTTTCATCTTTTCCTTTCCAGCCTGAGGGTATGCGTCAAAAAGCACCCACGTAACATCCGGGGGCGCAATCCGATCAATAGCAATATGCAGAGGCAGACAACCATCTCTTCCTCTCTTTCTCACCGCTTCAGGATGCATTTTGATTAGATCCTCAACATCGTCACCGTCTAGTTGGTCTAATGGTTTATTTTGAAGGAACTTGTGTAATTGATGAGTAGTCTCGAACGGATTTTCCTTCTCTGCTGCGCCAGGGTATGCACGACGCAGCGCATCCTTCACTGGTTCTGAATGTTTGTCTTCGTAGGCAATGTGCAGTGGCAGGATGCATTCATCAGAACTTGGTTGAAAATCTTTTTCTTGCAGCTTCAGGATATGCTTCAAGTACAGCCAGCACAATATCGACCGATGACCTCTTGGTAAGGACAAAACCCAACGTAAGTAGCCCGTCAACACGAACTTTTGCAAATCTCTCGCATGAAGTCATCAGACGCCTTTCTTTCGAGGTATATCTCAAAAAGTAGCCTCCCGTCCTTCGTCTCCTCTGCCTTCACCTTTATCTCCACAAATGCAGCTTGAGGATAAGCATTAAGAAGCGACAGAATAATTCCCTCCGATGCGTTCATGTTTACGGCATCATGCAGTGGAAGATTTCCTGTATGATGATTCCTTTCACTTGCTGCGCCGGGATGTGCATTGAGCAGTGCCTTAATCACTTCCTCTGAACTCATTCTTTGTGCCTTCCCAAATGGCATCATGAAGTGGGAGGTAATTAGAGTAGCCCCTCTCTGCAGCTGCAGCCTGAGGACATGCTTCGAGGAGTAGCAGAATCACTTCGTCCGACGCATAATAACGGATGGCAATATGCAGCGGCAGCTTCTCATCATCTTGTCCCATCAATGCATCAGGATGATTCTCGATGAAAGCTTTAGCATCCTCAACGCTTGGTTTTTTCTTTAACCAATCCAGGGGGTCCTCCATTATTATTCGCGGCAGCTGTTGCTATTGTCGTCGGCGGAATGGTGGGTCCTTGCACCTATTACTTGCTAATATGATCAAGCTACTTATTATGGTGGATCGGAATGAATGTCTGTCGTTCAGTCTTCAAGCTAGAGAAATGTTGGAACTGATGCCGGATGCTGCGCGCCCTCGCTCATTCATCAAGTTCAAGTGCCGAAGATATTTGGAAGTTTCTTTCAAAGTCGCTTTCCTACAGTCGTTCTGACAGTCTTTCCGACAGTCTATCACAAAAATCCGAAAAAGAACAAGAACATGCGTCTTCATGCCAGCCTTCATTTCATCCGAGCTCCTTTGACTGTTGGTTAGTACACAGCAACAAACGGACAGGAAACTCCTCATCGTCGCCAGCAACAGTAGATGGAATTGGAAATCTAATGGCCCTGGGCCTGGCATTCTAGTTGCGAGCACATGTTTGATCTTTCAAACTACTTTGCATTGTGCGACGGCAATGACGAGCAGTCAGTCTTCATCGTCAAGCGATGAAACTGCTTCAACATCATCAGTGTCGTCAGATGATAGCACTCCTGACACCACCGGCATCAGAAATGATGGTGGCTACAACTACAACAACAGCCAAGCCAAACACAAGGACAAGAACAAGGATCCCCCAAGCAATGCTTCCAATGACGACATCAACGACAAAGAGCAAGAAGAAGTACGATAGTGCACATGTCTCCCAAGATTGCCTTTCAAATATTCAAACTTATTGAACTGAAGCGTCGGTGCAAGGTTCTTCGATTTGGAGGCTTAATATACCATCTTTTGTCTGTCGACTCAACTCGAGAGGGGGTTAGAAAGCGGTTTGCTTTGCCAAAGTCAAAGTCACATCCAATACTGCTCCAAAGATACTCTCAGCTCCTAATGGGTATGGGGTGATGATTAATGGTCAACGGTAGCAAGAGAAATGAGTATTAGAGAGGTATACAATCTCTCCCTACTGTATACCTCTCCCTGTCAACTGTCAGCAATTGCAACAACATCAAATCATGGGCCAAATATGCTGCGATAGAGAGCTTCATCACAGCTGCAGCCATGCCTCCCAACAACGGCATTCCGTTTCAATTCTCTATTGTCAGTGATTGATGGTTGCAGCACTGATGGTTGCAGTGTGTTTATATGAAGATGTGTTGTGATGTGCATGGCTGCATGGTGTGCTTGCTGAGGTTATGACAGTGACATAGTGTAGACAAGTAATTGTTGTAACGAAGATCAGTAAGTATTCCGGGCCCTAGAATATTCACGCCTGCTACTGCTACAGATCACTATTGATAACCTTTTAGACAATCTTAAGTAACAATATTGTTGTTAGAATTATATAAAAAGGCGCTCTCTGGAAAGCCCGAGCACAGGGGACTTGTTTAGTTGTGCTAGCATTGGATCTGCATTGGCACTGTAATGGCGGAATGATCCACCACGTCATTGATTTCCTAAAAGTTAAGTAATGCCTACGGGAACACATGAAGGTTAAGTACCTCGACACTCCTTCTCATTGCGCAATCCAGTGCTAATCACCAGCCGCACAATTTCTTTCTGAGGTACTCAAATATCAAATACCTCCCTGGTCAAACCTTTCGTTAAAGATATTATCATCAAGTTGTTCGGTAGTTCCAACTTTCGCTATCTGTTGTATGCTATCTATTGTAATCGTAATCATCGTCTTTTGTCATCATCAATTTTTGCACCCCCACCTAAATACTTGTTCTTACAACAAATAATCTTATATTATGCACTCTTGAATAATTCACATGTGGAATATGTACTCATCCACCACTCTTTACAACAAATTATCAGGAACCAAAGGCTCCCTCAAATTCTCCCCACCACCACCATTATTCTCCCCCTTCCTCTCCTCCACCGAAGTAGCCTGACAACTCGCCAAAGCAGCCAAGAACCAAAACACAATCGCGGCAATACAACAACGTGCCCCAGTTGAAAGTGTGCACGTGTCATTAAACTCAATTTGGATATTTTCTCGTGAATCCAATTCAGATTGTAATTGGTGGATTAGTTGATTGTTCGTGCAGACAGGTTGGACTGTTCAATAGTAAGAGTGAGAGGCCTTGGAAGAGACATGCGGATAGGTATGCCACACCCTCCGATCGAGTGTATGCTCGTTTATTGGGGTTGACACATCCACCGATGATATTTCGAAAGAAGAATATACCACCGATAACCAAGGCGAGGATGGAGAAGATGCGTGCTGCCTTCATTGATCCGTCGATTGCTGTGGATCCGTAGCCGATGCATGCTTGGAAGACGACTGAGCCGCCGAGGGGTATAGATACGGCGTACCAACTGTGACTCCAGAGGCCAAAGCCGAGGCTGAGGGAAGTGTCTTGGATGGTGGTGAATTGGACGTAGTTGCAGTTGTAGACGGATGACCAGGAGAGGAAGAAGGCGACTGTTGCAAAGATGCTTGAGAGGAGGGAGAAGGGAGAGTGAGAGGCTGCTGTTTGCCATTTTGTTGGATGATGTGTTAGTTTGGGATATATATTAATGATACGTTGTTACTGATTATAATGATGCTGTTGCAGAGGCAATATCAGTGAGGTAGAGTAAGTAGATGGAGTTGTTGGAGTGTCTTGGTGTTGCATAGCGTAGTACAATCTGAGCTGTTTGGTTGCTGGGCATGCAAAGCAAACAAGAAACAAGACGCGTGTTGCTGCTGCCGAAAGTGAAATTACCCCCGAGCAAAATGATAAAATTACAACATGAAGTTTACTCTAATCTACTTATGTGCATAGATTAAAAAATGTTGTTCAAACTCAAGGGATACCAAAAGTAACTCTGAGATCGCACTTTCCATCTTGAACCTGTTCGGAGTTCGGAGTCTAATACTACACGTAGATAAGTAGTAATTATACCGTAGATCCCTATGTACTTTTGGCGGGAGACATAAAACAAGTTGCAAATTATTATTGAAATCTTAAAGAGGAGAGCAACCAAGCAAGCAACATCTCCGCATAGCACCAAAGTAGAAGAGCATTAACAACACCAACTAGAAAGATGGTGAAACTCGGGTGGGTTATTGTTGTGTGCGCGGTGTGTATCGCAGCAATTGTCTCGGAGCCGAACACAGAACGCAGTATGAAGGATTTGTCCGACCATCTCTTGGCCTCTTCTTCCACAAACCTCCATCGTCTATCTTCTAACCAAATATCGTGCGCTAACGAATGCTTTCAACTCTCTCTCTTTTTCGCAGTTGGGAAACATACAGCTTCGGCGCAGACGTCTTTGGAGCGACTGCCTTTCTCCTCACTTTAGTTGGCAGTGCAAGATGCGATTTTATCAAGTTTACATCTGTCGACGGCACATTTACGGATCACTTCGGAGTGTGGCGGTATGGGCAATGGGCTTTTCTCAGTAACGGTCAGCAAGCTTGGCTTTATGAAGGCTGCTTCCCATACGCCGACAGCGTTGTAATCGACTCGAAGTGGAAGGCGGCACGTGCATTTGATGCGATGGTCCTATCGGAGGACTGCTATTTTTCATGATGAGTGCTTTTTCCGCATGTCTCGGGAAGAGAACATATACCCGTCCAAATGGCATTGTGGGAGTATGTCTTCTTTTGCTGAGCCTCTTTTCTGGTTTGACGTTGCTTATTTTGGACAGCAACTTGTGTAAAAACAATGTCCTCCTTGGGGAATTATTTCAATTTTTGTTTAATGACCAATGTGAGCTATCGACCGGAGCCAATTGTTTCATCTCGGCAACTGTATTTTGGTTTGCGGCTGCTCTATGCAGTTTATCTGCTAGTCGAAGCAAGAGTGAGGAGGAGGATGAGGTGGAAGGGGGATTGACTGAATCTTTGATTCAAGGGGAACCTGAGGTGTTTTCTCTATGGGATAGAGAAATATGAAGGGTCTGAAATCATATTGTCGAAAAGAAACTAGTATTGTAAAAACTAAATATTTGGAATAAGAATAAGAGACTATAACGCACTCTGTAATGGCGAGTAATCCTCTAGGTAGGTGACACCACCAACGTAGAACATCCATCAGCAACCCGTTAGCGTTAGGCGATCTGTTATAGTGTTAGAGTGTTCATTTGTTGCTGTTATCGTCAAAAGGAGGTATAGCATCCTCTTCGTTTGTTGTCTCTAATTTAATCATATATATTATCAACAGCATCATCATTTACCTTCTGAACAACACATCTTTTCAAACCGTTTCAGTATCAGTCTCATTTTCGTCGATAAATGCCTCTTTTTCATACTCATACTCCTGGACCGTGGTTCATCCAACCCATTATCATCACGAGCCCTTCTCAAACGAGATGATGGATGCAAAAGTGCCGATAAAACAGCCGCCACAACCCAAAAGACGCAAGAGGCAATGGCACTCTTCCCACCAGTCGACAAGACGCAGGACGAAAAGTCCATGTTGTTCAACGCAGCCACTGTCGAATTGCGATTGGATGAACAGATGTTGGTATTGAGTAGGATCAGACTCATCCCAGAACAGAATGCTACTATCAAGTATACTAGAGCACCACCTTGGAGCCTCTTTTTGGGATTGGTAGTGATGCAACCGGAGCAACCATCGAATATAATGACAGTAGCTCCAAGGATGATAGCAATCAGATTAAACACACGAGCTGCTACCCATGCGGAGTCAACTTGCTGATCTGGCGGATATAGAGAGCAAGTCGATGAGGCAATAATTCCATTGGAGGTAACATTGACAGTTTGATGATACCAGAGGCCAAAGTCGAGTGAGAAGGGTGTTGTAGCGTCGGTGGTGGAGATGCTCAAGAACTTGCAGGATGTGCCGGCGAAGCATAAGATGAGCGCAATTAGCGCCGAAAAGAAGGGGAAGCAGTACACATATTTTCTGTTACAAAATGAGGGAGGAAATGTTAGTCAATATTTTGTTTGTATTGGCGAAGAAAACAACATCGTCCATCGGCCTCTGACAACGACGACCAGCAGCACATGTGTTATGTTTTATGTGTTGTGCATCATCATCGGATCGACAGAGATGGCGATCGGCGGCAGACTTACGGTACCGTCGACATTTTTAGCAGTGTTGCAAGAAGATGTTTCCACTGCTGTGATAGTTGTTTTGACGTTTAACGTGGGTGTTGACGGTCTCCTAATCTTACAGAGTTGGTATTGTAGCAGAGAGTTTGAGGCATGGTCATGGTGCCTTCGCCCTTGCTAGTTGCTTTATGTCGCAGATGGTGTTTCCCGCCATGTCAAATTTTTTGTGAAGGGCTGAAGATCATCCGTGCGGTCCGGGCGCGCTCTTCCCCTTGCCAGGCCAGGCGAGGCATGCCATGGTGGTGGGAGGATGCGGAGAGTATCATCACTAGAGCATAGAGGATTGAAACACTCTTCGCACCAATCTCTCTACTGAGGAGAACGATTCAGTATCATTATGGACTGATTAGGAGAATGATTGCAATTCTCCAAGTCCAAGTTCAAGTCAATCGTATTCGGCTCCAGTATTTGTATTTGTTTTTGGTTCAGATAGAGGTAGAGATAGAGGGGCAGGCGTCTGCGGGAGCCTTAGTGTGAGGTGCAGGTTACGGTCTGTTCATACGTAGCCCTCTGCTTAAAACCATATTGTTATCTACCATCACATACCAATCTGGAGATCATTTGCTCGAGAACCTGTAGTTGTAGTCTGTTTTACAGGGAATAACAAATTTCTTGAAACTGAATTCAAGATTCTCAATCTGGCCAGCATGGTTAATATTGATGCTTCTCTACAGGGCAAGCCCTTCAATTCACGATAGCTCTCTTGGATGCAAAAGTTCTGACATCCAAAATTCAGGAGTGTACCGCGGCATTTTTTCATGCTGTGGAACAGGAATGGAATGAGGCTGGAGGCTTAGTATGGTTTGCAGGTTACGATATTTTACTGTGCATGCCCTCTGCTTCAAAATCTATCGTCGTTCTACCACATCTAGAGGTACATACCAATCTAGAACTTCACACTCGAAAAGACCATGGGGCATCTTCTGTTGGAGGAAACAGCAAACATCTTGAAATTAAATAATAATCACCCTATTTGCCATAATCTACGCAATTACACATTCTGGATTCCCCACAGCTGACAAACACTTATATAAATCCCACCCTACACTGCCTGATCAGCAGCAGCACCTTCCTCCACCGTTTCATTGTTATTTGCCGCAGCCACCGGAACAGGCGTTCCTTTCACCACCGTCTCTGTAACAACCTGCGTCCCATCCGCCTGCTGATTCTTGGTATAAGTAATATCATGACTTTCCACAGTAATTGGATCACGTTGAGGTGGTTCCACTTTCAACGATGCAAGGCAGCCAGAAACCACATTACAACCGCTGCAATTGTTGCTTTACCCCCACCAGCCATGGTACAAGTTGTTGGAAATTCGCCCGAAAAGTTGATCAAAGAGTTTTGCAATGCGGTTGCACTGAGCTCCACCATCCCATTGTTGTAACATGCATTACTTGTCATCAAGAGAAGAGCCAATCCCTGAAAGAGACAACACAACATGTACATCATTCCAGCACATCGCAAAAGAGACTTGCCCCGATCACCGCTAAAACCACGCATGCACCAAGAAAGAACCAGCCAAAATGTAACGAGTCCCACAATAATAATAGTTAAAGCGCTAAACGCACGAGCAGAACGCCATTTTGTATCAATAATCACTGAATTATCCGGGTAATAATTGCAAGATTCCATCATGACCTGTTCTCCCGAAATTGTTGTTACGGGTGCTGTATCCTAATAATTCCAAATTCCATAGGATAATGTTACCGGGTCTGTGGAATTATTCACTTCGGTGAATGAAATGAATTTGCACCATGTTCCGCCGAAGAGACATAAGATGGAGGCGATTATGGCGAGAACGCCGGGCAGCATGAATGGTGGTGGTCTGCGGCGTTTATCGAAAGAGAAGACCGACAGCATGAGATACGACCCGCGAATAGTGGCAGCAATAGAGTGAAATAAAAAAGAGGCCAATAGAAAGGACAGATATTGAAAGTGTGTAGGCAAAAATGATTGAGCACATTTAGTAAAAGCAAAGCGGCTACACTCTACACGGACGACCACTTACGGTTTACAGCCATTTTGCTCTTCTCGAAAGATTTCTAAGGAATAATGAAGAATAATGCACATATTATCTACACCACTTTTCACAGGATGATTTCAAGGGAGGCTTCTCAATCGGATTCTTTTTCTCAATCCTCCAAGCTTTTTGCGCCAGATGGAGATTTTGCGCCAATAGTCGAAAGAATTTACTGAGGGGTGCTCTGCCGATCAGATGCTTCCGAGTCCCGAGTACAATACCGAGTCCCTCGGGAGGATCACATTCGTCTCTCTGTAGAGAAGTAGAGATCAACCAAGAGCCTCAGTAGCCATACTTAGCCCTTACATAGCCATAACCAGCTGGAGGCTGACGAGTAGGTACCTACTGCTTTTCTTTGTTTCATCCACCTCCTTGTGCATATTGCTGCCACTGCAGAGGCAGAGGCAGAGAGAAGAACTAAGGGATTATTATCCACTTTTTGGTAAGGTAAACATCCTCTGTGACGTGATACTGACACTTACTAGCATATGCTTGTGTGCAGTTTACTCTTTCATTTTACATATATACTAAGTTAATCCACTTTCCCATTCATCTTGAGCTTTCCTTTGCCTGGGACTAGTTCACTATTGACTCTCACCTCCTCAAAGGAGAGACTTTGATGACTTGGACTTGCCTGATTTGGATGAACGGCAGAGCTCTCCAGTACGTTCGCATACCGTCTCTTTGATCCAGCTGGCGTACGAGCTCACACGCGTATAACCAGAGGGGAGAGTGGTGTAGCAATCTTTGGGTACCCATGATACGATGCCCACTTGAACAAACGGTATCAGTCGCAGTTCCATTAGCATGAGGAGTAAGCACCAATGGCCCACCAGAATCCCCGTTACACGTTGAAGTTCGATCCCTTCTTGCACAGATCATACTATCTGTAATGAAATCACTTTGCCACATGATTCTACACTGATCAGGTGTTACATAGTCGAGTGTTGTTTTAAGAAGTACACCACTCAGCGCATTGCTTTCATGACTAGTGCGTCCCCATCCAGTGACATCCAGTTCTTGGTTTGCTGCTGGTATGTTGGGATCCTCATTGATTTGTGCGTACTTAGTGTTTGGACCTCCCACCTCAAATGGTAGAATAAGCACCGCAATATCATTGGTTAAATACCCATCGTAATCATCGTGTTCTATAATGTCGACTCCCTTCTCAACTGAGTTCAAATAGATGTTTCCCACTCCATCGTTATCATTCCGCTTGTACATATTAACTTGCACTCGAGGTTGATGAGTTGGGGATGTAGATGTTTCTGCTGTAGAGGCAGTGGGCAGCAGTGAGCACAGCTCTTGGTGATATGAGTGAGCCACCACAATAGAGTCCAAAATTTCCATACGCTAAAGCCACTTGATGAGAAACAGGGCCGTCCGTAACAACTCCGTTAATGATACCTTCCGGCTTTGGTTCGTCGATCACTAAGTTCAAAATTATCGCTTAGGTCTAGTGCTAACTCGAGAAAGGGATCCTCCTCCTCCTCCTCGTTCGCCTCTGTGGAAAGTTTCATCTTGTCTGACTCTATCCCCGGCATGGTGAAGAGTCGATAACCGCGGGCACCACACGGAGGCTTCTTCCCCCTTCGGCGGAGATATGAGGCAGTAAAGCAAACAGTGCTGATGCAGCAGTGAGGAGTGTTTTGGGAAGGCTAGGGATGTTCATCATGATGCTATCAATGTTCTTCAGGAGTGATTATGCTACTACTTAATGCCTTGACAAGATAAGTTGTGAAAAGAACCCTCGAATGTGGTTGGCGAAGACGGCGTCTGGGAGAGATTTCACGGTCAGCTTATGTGGCGCGGCACTTTGGCCTGTGGCCGATCGGCCAAAAAAAAAAAAAAAAAAAAAACTGAGTGCCTCCCAAAGTACCGAAACGACTCTCTTTATACCAAATTCTAGTGCTGTCTGGTACTTATCTACCAAACTCCGTTCTCTTTCTTGTCTGGTAAATAAGAATTTCGTAAAATTGCCCATCGCCAAAGTGCCGCGCCACAAGTGGTCATCAGCTACAAGGCCAAACAGAGGCTGGAAGCGTAAAAGAAGTTCTCCGTACTGAAGTTGGTGAATACCTACTGAGGTACCCATAAAGTAGGTACTTAGGTAAGTACGTATCAGGTATGTACCCATACAGAAATCGAGCAGGTACGTACGCAATAGTTACACCCAATACCCAAAAATACCTGATACCCAGGTATTTTTTCGGTGGTACGGACTCTAGAGGTATACAGCCCTGGTCGTGGGCTGTTGATGCGAACTCCTCCACGTTTACTTGATCTTGCATGCTGCTTGCTTACCTCACCAGGCAAAGGCAATCTACCATAATCATTAATGTGCACCACAGAACAAACTTTCGCATGGGTCGGCGCCATAGTCGTCAATATCGCATTCATTTCCCTTATTGCATGGGGGGCATCAACAATATGGTGGGTTGGATTCCTCATTTCCATCGTCTATACCGCCATGTTGTTCGGGCTAGCGAGGACGGCGGATAAGAAGAGCGGTTGGGATGTGGTTGCTGCTGCCGCAGATGAGAATGATATTATAAATCAGGCGTCGGAAGAAGAGAACTCTGATGACAGTGTTGTACATGATGAGACCGACAATGTCGTCGTAGCGGTAGCAGATCTTCCTACTTGGCGCAGCAGGAGCGTTCGCATGTTGCCTGGATCCATCACATCTTCTGAGCGACGAATGCCAGTACTGGCCAATTTGCTATACGGATTGTTTACCCTTGCACTCGGTGTTACGGGATATTTCTTGCCAATGAATCTGTTTTATTGCTACGGAAGATCAAGTGGACCGTATACACCATCGTCTAATGGACATTGGTCTACGGACATCTCGATACTGCCGAGTGATGTTCGTGCATGGGCATCATCTACCCAACCTCATGAGATGTCTTATGCTACATTCATCTTCATATCTAGTGCTGGAGGAGAACGAAATTTCACCTTGTTTGAGGGGCGTGATAATACAAGCGGCAATTCTGAAACGCTCTGGTCAGCAGCAACTATGGGTAGAGAACCAGCTAACTTCCCCAACATCCAAAATCCATCACATTTTTTTACGACAGGGACAGGTTGGGCGTGCTTTACGGGTATTGATGCAACTCCATCATCCAATAGTAATCAACACTATTATCCACATCCAATCCCAATTTCAAAGGAGAGTGTGGTAGGTTGTAGCAATGGGACGATAGTGCGGACGACGGATTCAACCCAGCATTCATTTCAAGGCCCGTATGATTTCTTCATTGACAACATCAACAACAGCACGCTCTGGTTTAAGGATTATCCTCCATGGTCTGGAGATCAAACTGGCTCGGGCACTCTCATCTACTCAATCGACAATTATGACATAATGGAAGTTGAGCTTCATAGCACCTACACCAAATCAAAGTCGAAGCAATACACTGACGGATATTCTCCGATGCCATTACCATACGAAGACGTGGCTACGAATGATGAGGAACACAATTGCTGGACAAAGCATTCCGCACTGGCAATATTTGTCACTGCAGTTCCTGTTACTTTAGCATCGGTTGTCTTGTGGCTCAAGAGAAAGGCTCCTTCAATGGCGATTACCAGCTATATTGGACTAAGCGCCGGTGCATGCTTTCTATATCTTGCCATTCTTGAAAGAGAAAACGATGTGGATGGGTTTTGGGGGTGGTGGCTCTCCATCAGTGGAGCTCTATACTTGGCCGTCCTATGTGATTTGACGCATTGCAAGCGACAAATTGCTCTATGTCCTCTCATTTGGGGGATAAATGTTTCTGCGCTAGCATTCTTCATTGGAATGATCATTCTCACTGGCATTTTTGAATCACCCACGGCATGGCCATGGATCATATTCAACGTTCTTGCACTCATTCCTCTCGTAATAGTGGGCCTCGGATATAGCCAGGTGTTTTTGCTGGTACTATGTGCAGTTGGCTGGCTGATGACTGCGGTCAAAATTGCATCCGCATTAGCCGCCATTGCTGCACCTACTGCCAACGTGCCAATTTACTTCATCGTGCTTGCTATTAGTGGATTACTCATTGCCGTTGCTGGCTGGTGGTTGAACAAGAATCAAGATGAGCTTGGCAGCGTAATATGTTATCATATGGAGAGACTTTCCCTATCGAGGAGATTGTTTCCAGATGTGGTGTTGGAGTTGGAAGAATCAGCCACAAGTAATCACAGCGATGATGAATTGCAAGGAGACGTGCCTGCATAGCAAGGCTTTTGTCCGAACAGGGTGACAGCAAACAGGTGGCAATGGATTAAAAGCGAAGATAAAAATAAGTCGATGTCATGAATTTGTTGGTGCAAGATAGAGCGGAGCCGTTCTTGTTAGCTACTGCTATTTACTATTTTGGATGTTTGAGTGAGTCCATCTCTGCGGTTTGAACAAGAGCAAGGTTGACATCGATAAGTGGCAAGAATACACAGGATCTTTGAGTGCATGTTGTTTTAAGTATCACCCTATTCTATGTATTGTATATGGTATAACTACGTTTATCTCACTCCATACACCCAGCATGTGACTATACCACGGCTTTCCTTCGAGGATAGGAATTGTAATATTTGTACAACATTTCATGCGGATACAGCACATCTTTGCGTGAAGAGAAATCATTCCACTCACCCGTGGAATGAGGAGCTTCGGCAATGACATGGAAGCTGCTTGGATTCAAATGCAGCCTTCCTCTCCACAATTTGGTCGAAGAACCGCCTGTGTTTTTTCAGTCGTCCTTTTGGCATTCAACCGAACAGTAATTTGTGGTACAACATCGAGTGCAATAGAACATTTTGCTGCGCTGCACTTTTCTCTCAGGCAGGCTGCAAGTCTGGTTGCAGCAAAATCCCATCTTCTTTATGGACTTCACTTCTTTGTACACCTCTTCAAAGCAAACACAAGCAATGCGCTTCCTATAATATTGAACAAGCGTGTGAATTCAATGAGCTTGGTCCAATTGTAGGTATCATTAGTTTTGCGGACGTTAACAGCTACCAAACCCTCAAAGTGAACATAGCGTGTAGGCGAGCAATAGAATGCTTCTCTTCATAGAGAATGTTTCGTCACATTGTACAAAAAGGATTGAAACAACTACTCCAACTTTCAAGAATACATATCTGCATATTTTCATTTGTGTCTTCGGTGGCAACGCCACACGCATTCACTATGTTGTCTGCATGTGAATTGTAATCAGCAGATATGAAGGTAATGATAAATTGTTGGCAAATCTTCTCATCACTAGGTGATAATGAGCTAATCCGTGCTTGCAGAATAGGAAAGTAGCGAAATTGATCAGCAGCTGCTGCATCTGCGCTTCAAGCGACATCGGCTCCACTATCTGGCTCTCCTTCTCTTTGCCTGCTCTGTGCTATGGCCGCTCCGTGCCTTGACTTTAGCTTTCTTTCTTGACGGCATTATTGGCTGTTAGCAGCAGTGGAGAAGCAACATCAAAGAGCCGCGTAGATTTCGTTATAACCTGTGCTCCTCACTGACGGCGTGGCCGAGCCGAGCCGTATATCAGATTGTGTTGGCCGTCATTTTGCTTGCCGCAATCGAATCCTGATTTTTGATTTTCCAAAAGTGTTAGTACCGCATGCTTTTACGTACAATTCTCACATAGAGTGAGTGTTTCTGTCGTAGCTCGTTCATGACATAAAGAACATGCTTTTGAGTGTATTGTACTTCTTGTTTATTACCATTGCATGTTTGCATGCCATAATATAATCCATTGGGTCATCGACACCACCACAGTAGCCTCGTCAATAATGATGATAACAGGCCATCCAGCAGATAGGTGAGTCGTTCTCGATGCCGCATATTACTGTTTTCCCCTGCAGCTTGATGCTACACAAAAGAGAGAGCCAATAGAAATTCCGACGGTAGCCAATCTTCACATCAATCGTCGCTCAACCTAACATCATCATTTCGGTTCGTCATGACATTTTTTCCAATACATATCAGATGGCAAGTGTATGCTTGCTGCGGTAACATCTTTGGGGTGACTGCACTTGTTCTATCCATGATATCCACACTGCGCTGCAATTTGATACAATTTACATCTACCGCAGGAACACCTCCGATTGAACGCCATTTCGGATTATGGTGGTATAGCAAAATGGTAATATCTACAGACAAGACTATAGATGTAAAAGACTTTACGAGACACGTTGAGGGGTGCTTTCTTTACCCTGACATGGTCAATATCGATGCAGCATGGTCGGCTGCTCGGGCATTCAACACTCTTGCTCTCATTGGGGGATTTCTCTGGATTATGACCGATTTCTTCAGAACATGTGCTCATGGGCGAATCAAACCAGAGCCCATTTGGATGGGATATGTCCTCCTCTTCACGTGCATCTTTTCTGGGTTGACGTTGATCGCATTGGATAGCAATACTTGTAAGAACAATGAGTTGCTTCATGTAGATCAAACAGAGGACTACGAATTTAATGATCAATGTGAGATATCTGAGGGTGCTATTCTTGTTGTTACGGCAACTGTATTTTGGTTTGTAGCGAGTCTTTGCAGCTTGGCTGCCAATAGAAGCAAGAATGAATATGATGAGTCGGCAAGAAGTGACACGCTGGAACCATTGATTTGGGAGGGTGCTTAAGCAGTGGAGATAGCTGTCTTCATTTGTGCATCTACTGCTTTTTGCTTTTGTCTTCGTACTCCATCTTCGTTCTGATTGTCCAATTCGACCTTCGTGGGAAAACAAGATAATAATAATAATAATCCTTTTCATTGGTTAGGCCACAACAATACTCGATAACGTCTTGATATCATGAAACAATTTCTAATTCATGTCTACTAATTATTCTCTACATCAGCAGAGCATCTTCGACTTTTCTTCTCTTTGCTGATTGAACGTTGCATTCACTGCAATGCAGCTGTATGTGCCTGCTCGCTTTTTCTTTCCTTTATGGACCTCCCTTCCTTGGCATTGGCTGGGGATTTTCTATTTACCTCCTGACCGTCACCAAACAATCTATGTAGTGAAAAAGGAGGGGCGAAGACAACTCTTACACAAGACCGAGGTAGAGAATGTCAGGTCTATCAATGTCAGCCTCCGAGTCTTCGTGCAGGAGACATCTTCTCCCGCATCTTCGCCCAAGCTATGTCCACTTATTCAGATCGGTCTACTATCATCCAAATGAGTATGTATCATCTAAATCTCTCATCTTCCGCCGCCAGCATAGTCTTCAACTCTTCATGGCCTTGTGGATGTCTACAATCTTCCATTCGGTTCTACCTCATCTTGTCTTCTGCTTGTGCCAGTCTATGTGCCTTGCGAAAGAAGTCTTCCTCTGACCTACCTACCTCTATTCTTTATTGTGTCAATGAAGATGGGACATGCTTACATCGGCAGCGACTGCCCTGAGCGCCATTTTCGTTCTAACTATCCAGAGGTGACAACCAGGAGGAACGATCCTATTTTATCTTGGTCTCATCTGCGAGCTTCTCTTATCCATGAACTTGCGGAAGATCCATCAATCAGAATCTACTATCCTTCATGTGATTCTATTCCATCCAACCTTCCTCACGTGTCCGTCTCGGGGCCTTGCAGGAAGCATCTTCTGTTGATCTGTTTCATACTCGATCCAATCCTTTATCTCCCGCAAGCTTCAATCTACGTGACCTTGCAGAAGAGTTATCTCCGAATCCCAAGTCAAGAGTGACTTGTGAATGGTTAGCGGTGCACGCTATCCTATTATGCTCCAACATTTCCATAGTGATGTACGCTAGCCTAATGTGCATGGTGAGACTCTTATGCCAATTGCAATTGAGATTCCTTCTCCTTCGGTGGGAGTCTCGCCTATCTCTGGGATCCGGTTCTCGTATCTGGGATCGGGCTAGCTGGGATCCGGTTCTTGGCCATCTGCTCGCATCTGGCATCTGACATGACGAAGAGTCGAAATCATAAAGTAAGCGGTACAGGAGGCTGGAGTATCTGTCTTAACATAACATCTTATTGACTATTGCTTCTTGCTTATGGTATGAGGGTAGTGACTATCCGGCGGGGAGTATTATTTACAACAGAAGACAACTCTTACACAAGACCGAGGTAGATAATGCCAAAGCCTTCTTTTTATATCTCTCCTCCGTTCATTCAGTTTCTAAATCTTTTCCCAAATGCCTCCTCGACATCGACATCAGTCTCTATCCGCCTCCCTTCACCGCCGAGGAGGAGGAGAAGACCATCACTATGACCATGACGGCGGCCACATTAATAAGAGGAAGGCGAAGTTGGGCAGACAGTATCAGTATGAATTTTTCACATCCTGCAAATCGTCAACCATAATTGGAGGAGCATCAGCAATTATTATTTTCCTCCTTCTATCTTACTTGGTTGTTGTGAAACAATCGCAATCGCCCTTACTTGTACTTGGATCGAGGGAGGATAAAAAGGAGACATCAGAAGGCGCAGACGATTTCATGGAGCAAGTGCCCTTTCTTCGACCCCTCAGAAGGGATGAGAGGTCTGCTTCTTGTCAACATCTACCATCTATTTATTGGATCAATCTCGATGTGTCGAAGGAAAGGAGAAATGTCCTTGTGAAGTCTATGGAATCGTCGGGAATAGTTGATCAGCATCGTGTTGCTGCTTATGACACCAAGCAAACTACTGTCTTGATTAACTCGAAGCAGCTCATGTTTCATCCACAGATCCAGGTATACGCTGGCAATGGGGATCCATCCTTCTCGAGGCACCCTGACAACATTTATACGTACAATGAAGCCGCATGTCTCATGTCTCACCTCAAGGCCATCAAACAGGCCTACGATGATGGGCGTGAGGTCGCTCTAATAGTTGAGGATGATGCATTATTTTCAAGCTTATTTTGTGATGAGTTTGATGACTATGTTGCACAGGCTCCTGAAGGCTGGAAGGTGTTGCAATTTGCAACCAACAACCCCCATGATGTCATGCATGGTTCTCTGATGCATGAGCCGTTCATCAGCTGGCAGCGCTACCACCATTCGACTCGAGCATATCTTATCAATAGGTCCGGGATGGAAACTCTTCTAGGGAAAGTTCACTCTACTAATTTGACAGGCGGATCCGTGTGGCGTGTGCAGGAATTTCCTTCTGTGGTAGCTGATGAAACAATCTACACTTTCATAGGAGACACTTATTATTCCACTGGGCTTTGGATTGATACGTCCGATTTAGACTCGACAATTCAGAAGCATCAGACGAAAGGGCGCTGGGAGCATCCATATTCGGACCTTGAAGGAAAAGAAAGAGAGCAGATAGCTATGAAAAGGCAAGCCCCATCAGCTCATTTATTTGGTCGTTCTTTACTCGTTGTAATGAATGTGTGTATCAGTAATGAAAGTCAAATTCAAAGAGAGATTGAAGTGATCAATCAAGACATTCACGCTGTCTGCAAATTCCACCGAGTGTGTGAGTGGGAGATCAACGTTGTTGCTGCAGAGGCGTCTTTGGCGGATCCCTTCGAAGAGGCTGCATCCGGGCTACCATCCTTCGCTCACCTCCACACTAAGGTGCACTCCGAGGCTTTCAACAAGTTCACATTTGTTGGAGACGTTCTTGGTAAGCTTGCAAATTTTGACTTGATGCTTTTCAAGGACAACGACCAGAGAATCATCGGCTTCCCGTGGAGGACGTTTGTAGAGCACACTGATAACGCTGTGCTTTCGGCCCCCCTTCGATCCACCCAAAGGGATCATATGCTATTCAATACAAACAAGGAGAAGTCTCAGGATGTACAATTTCATGATGTCAATCAATGGTTATTCTGGTGGAACGGTGGGAAAGGGAATAGCAGACTGTTTGACAAGTTTGAAAGCATCGAACCTGCAGAAGTTCCATTCCTGGAGACGTATTCCTTGTAGATGCCATGTTTGCTAAACACTTCTTTGAACGTGCATTTGCCTCCGGATTGCTCGATAATTCTTCACTGGAATATCTTTTGTGCAAAGCGGCATTTGACTGGGACAGTGAACGGACCAGCTGCATTTGATCCCTCTTGTTTCGACGCATGAGGATAGCTTGAACAATATGAAAAGAGATGCATTCATTGTCAACAAGTCGAGAGAAAATCCAATCCAAATTCAGTCCTCGAGGAAGGATCTAGACACAAGCTCTGACATAACGATGTTGATTGCAATGGAGTGGTTGGCGATAGTTGGGAAGCAGCACACAATATTAGAGATGGAACAGCTTTGCTTGAAAAGAATGAACATTGAATTTGTTGATAGGGATGATGAAGAACGTTATGATGAATTCCTGATACAAGCATAGCGATTGTGCAAGAACATTTTCGATATGAGTTTGCCGTCGGTTGAAGCAAAAGAAGTCAATTCTAGCGCCGAAAGAGAAAGAGCAGCAACAACACCAAGACTAGAATTCGTCCATATCACCAAAACGGGAGGATCCGCAGTTGAGCGTGCAGCTGCAGCAGTAGGAATCACCTGGGGTGCATGCCACTACATGTCACTCGACGAAGTAGGTTGCTCCTCTCCCGATGTCCACCCATACGAAGCGCCAGACTACCAATCGTATGCATTGACTAGTCCCTGGCATACACCGCCCAAGCTACTGAAGACATATTTCGATGGATCAAAATATCCTTACAATGATGCGGATCTATTCACTATCATCCGGAATCCATATTCGAGAGTGTTGAGTGAGTACTATTGCCCCTGGAATGGCTTTCAACCGAAATACCGACGAGGTACAGTGCATGAAAAAGATCCAAATGATCCCCTGGTCATGAATGAATGGGTCAAGAGTATGGTGAAGGGAATGCGAACTGCAATGGACGAATTCAATGATAGGAAAGAGGAGGACAAGTTCAAAAAACAGGCCAAGGGTTTGAATGAGGATGGATTCATTTTGGCCCAGAAGCACTTCGTCAATCAGGCTGAGTATGTCTACGATGGTGACAAAATCATTGTGAAAAACGTGGTGCATTATGAAAACTTGTCTAGTGAGTTTGATGCCCTGATGAAGAAGTATGATATTAATGTGACTCTCCCGTCAAAGGAAGAGGGTGTATATTCGGATGCAAAGAAGAGCAGGTTGTCATACACAGACTTGGATCCAGAAGCGATTGCATTGATCAATGAATTTGCGAAAGTTGATTTTGAGAAGTTTGGTTATCAGATGGTGGAGAAACAGTTTGAGGAAAATACTCGTTGGAGGCCAAGATCATTGAGATTGAGTAATTTCTCCACAATATAGTAAATGTAAATGTATTTCAAGACATCAAGAAGTCTTAAGCAACACGCTCTAGTCTAGATTAGAAAGCTGGACTTGAGCTTGGTTTGATTCATCACTCTTCGTATCTCATATTCTCAGTAGCTGAAAAATAATAATGTTGGCCAATCCTGTAATTCTTGTCATGGTTCAAAAAAACACGCAAACTCTGCCTTGCGCTCACGATCGCGAAGATGGCAGTTGTTGCACAAACACTCATCCTCTCCCAGGTAGTAACGCGATATTAACTCATGCTGTTCGTGTTGATATCTCGTAACATACTTTTGTTTCATCTCGCTGTATGGAGGTATCAATCTCCACTCCTTCAGGTAATAAATAGCCAGTCTAAGTCATCAGGATATCGTGTAGACAAGTCATGTTATGTTAATGTAATGTTTGCTCAACTTGCAGAGAGGATAGTGTTTGAGTATTATTTGAACTTTCTTTGTTGATGTTGAAAATGATATCTATCCATCTAGCACGATGCGGCAGCCTTCAACAAGACGCACATGTTGTGGATTTATAACTGCTAGTACAGCGACAGGCGTTTCAGTGCCCATCTACAACAACCATATGAACTCATTCAAGTGATAACAACCCTCACCTACATATCTTGCGAGCTGAGCGTTGATGTGTCGCTTGATGTGTCGCTCGATGTGGCCATTTCCTCGAGCTGCTGTCCATGCTTACATTTGGACGTGGCGTCGGTGATCTGCAGCCGCTTCACCATCGACTCAGAGACTCCCTCCTCCTTGGCGCTTTTGCCTTTGCGTCTCCGTGCTCCGAGCTCCGTGCCTTGCCTGGCTCTTCCTCCCTACTTTGTCTTTGGCTTCCAGTTGGCACAAAGTCTCTCGCAACTGTGTCGCGTCTTCAAGCGGTCGAGCGCCATTTGAAGTAAGGAGTGCCTCATGTGCTGCCCGAATGGCCGTATCTGGCTGGTTGCTTGCTCGCATTTCAAAGTGGTGGTACCGGATGCTTACGTACATCCTTTCTTACCTACGTTCCGTTTCAAGCAAACCACCACCATGACAACGCCAAATTCGACGTGCACCCTCATGAGCGCAACCCACAACGACAGCCCCGCCTCCAACAACTGGGAGGATGCCGAAACACAGCCTCAATTATTATTGCCGCCCCGTCGTCGTCAAAGCACTAACAATCATTCTGCTGCTGTCAATAATATCAACACTCTTGGCGATCGTTTCTCATTGAATTCGTCGTCATTGGATTTAGATAAAACGTTACCCCTCCCTGCCGAAATGGAGGCTGAGTTGATGGAAAGTCAGCGTGCTAATCACCGTCAAGACCACGATAATGATGATGTCGATAATAATAATATTGATAACCAAGAAGCATCATCATCAACTGCAGCGGCCTCGACAAACAAAGAGAAGGGACAAATCTGTTGACCAAACTGCAAGCATGGACATCACCACTCAAAAATAACAACAACATTGTCTCCAATAAATCAATCATTAGTGAAACCGACGTGGCCACCCTCCTCTCCTTCACAGCCAAATTACGCACTGGAGAAGTCGAATGGAATCATGTCAATTATCGTGTGGTCAAGTTGATTGTCAAGTTGGCCATGCTCAGTTTTACTGGAAATAATATGGTGAATCACCATTCTAGTGGCGCTTTATTGAACAATGGCATTACAGTTGCAGTTGCATCCACCACAAATAACAACACTGCCGCGTCATTAATGGATGTACAATTTTGCACGAAGATTACTCACGGATGGTATATTACCATTTGCCTCCTCAATTCCTCCTCTACCTCTTCTTCCATGGCGGGGGTATGGAATGCCAAATTGATTCAATCTATTGTACTACATCATTTATTGCCCTCTGTATTGAATGATGATGATGCAAGTGCAAGTGTGAGCAATGGGAGTACAACCACAGCGGTGGATTTATATCTGGATCATTTCTTGGCGAGGTTGGATGCTGATGAGATTTCACAGGTGGTTAGATTGAATCCGGGTCTTGTTATTGACAATGTCAACAATCATGATGATGATGATGATGATGGAGGAGACATTGTATCATCATCATCCACCATGATCAACACATAGCACGGTGGATACCATTCTAGACATTCTATGCAATGTCCCACCCCAAAACAACAGTGCACTATCCTCCTCATCATCAACACCTACTCTATCCGTCCGACCAAGTGCCACCACTGCCATTATCAACTCTTGAGAGATTTGGAATCAAATGATCCAGGGAGGCTATCACGACGTCGTGTTTGGAGGAGTTGTGGTGATGGTGGGATGACTTCTTCGTTGATTTACATCAATAGCAGCAGTAGCAGTTCCAACAACAACAATCCGACAGCGGTAGCGGCAACAATAGCATTTGAAATGAAAGAATGTCCACTACACATTCATCGATCGACCCCACCCACCTCGCCTCCAAAAGCTATAAGCACCCTCATCACTTCTCATCAACAATGTGATTATGACTCTATACCACCATTGGTATATCAACTTGGTCTATTGCGCCCCTAAGTGTCATGCGTCCGTGGTAACCAACAACAAACACATGGCACAAGAGGAATTGGAGGTGACGACACTGGGAATTGGTGTGTCAAATCTTCTGCAGAGAAGAAATTGGAAAGTGAGAAACAACGTGGGATTGAGATTGCGGCGAATGTGTTTGGATGGGATTGTTGTTGGTGTTGGATGATGTACAAAATGACGTTTCTACCACTGGTGGTGGTGGAGTGAAATCTACAAGTCCACCAAGTGATGGTGAATTGTTACATAGCAGTTCCAAAGATTTATTTGGTGCCAAGGACCGACACTATGGAGGAGGCAGCAGAAGCAGAAGCAGCTCGTCATCATGTGGAGGAGAAGGATGCACAACATTTGGAAGAGGCTTTGGAGATGGGCACGGTACAATTCACTTGCACATGTGGGTGCGCATGCACGATCGGATCCTGAGATGGCCAAGGCGGTGTTTATCTTTGCTTGGTGGGGAGGTCATGGCAACAACCATGTTCATCCAATGCTGGTGACAATATTGCACCATTCCGGTATCAACGATTAACACCCTTCAAACTAGCCATGGGATTACGCCGTGGCTACTGCCGTTCCACGAATTCGAAATCAGGTATTGGAAACTATGACGAGATTTGGTGATGGAAGAAGAAACGATTCGTATCAAGTGTGGACGGGGGGTTACCGGGGATGTGATTGGATTGGGTCATCCTTGGATTGGATTGTTTGGTGAAAACGGTTCAGATGGCAGGTACTAAAGAATAATGGGCTGAAGGGGCTTGCTTCCAAGGATGAGAAACATAACAGTGGAATCGGACATGTTCTATCGAATATTAAGCAGTGGCCAAGTTTGGCGCCGATACGGAATCTGTTGCCAGTGGGGTCGGGAGGGATGTGAATCTCCTTCCGTCATTGATTCACTGGGGTTTCTATGTGTGGATTGTGTCAAACGTGATGAGATCAGATTAGTTCGACGAATACTGTGCCATCGGCTTGTAGCCTGGCACCTGTCATGGACATTTCGATCGTTTTGAGTACGAACGAAGTGGTGGAAAATAGCTCCCCACTGTGGATACGTCCTGCGGCCTCATGCAACTGCTAGCACCGGTCGATGTTGTTATTATGCTGTCCCTCTTTTACCAATCGGCAGCTTCCGCATCTCATTACCTGTCGCTCCGTCGCATAACAACATCGACGGCACGCCTACATCCTCCACTGATGGTGGCACGTCATTGGTGTCGGAACATTTTGAAGACTTCAATTGATAAATTCTGTGCCATGGCTCCGATTCATTGGAGCATTCGTTGTTGCTTACGGATCTTTTGAACTTCTCTCCCAAGCCATTCCGACATGTTTTTATGGACCCAAAACTAGTTTTGAATGAATGGACTATGAGACATTGGATAAGCAGGGCGTAGGAAGAAAATCATCGGACCTCTGCCTTCGACGTCCGAACCATTGAGACAAGACTATAAATTGAAAGACCTATGTCCACATTTTGAATTGGAGGCGCGAAAATGAGTGGTCCACAGTTTGGCCCGTGACGTCAACGATATCTCCAGACTGTTGGGGGCGGCTTCTCCTTGTTCAGGAGCACAGAACGACAGGGTTTGGATCTCTTTGGAAAAAAACTGATAGTTTGAAGGTAGACAACGACGTCGACCATGCCTTTCTTCTTGCCAAGAGAGGCTCTCTTTTCTGCAGATGTGGAAAAGAGAAAAGGCTGCGGGCAAACTTGGTTAGTTTGCTTTACTGCGGAGTTCAGGCTTCTGTTGCCAAGTTCGTTGGGGAAGAGCTAATACGTGGGCTTCCGTGATTTTACGAGATGCAAGGGATGTCTCGCCGGTGTCTTACTAAACACCAACCTTCGGTTGCGAATGGAAGCGTATTCTTGTCATTTGACAGGCCTTGTCCTTCCCCAAAGTCGGCAGTGTCCAGCATTGGCGATCTCAAACTCAGGATTCAGTATCCCCGCATCAGCTGTTTAGTCGCAGCTTCGACTGTATTCGCTTTGGCGCTTTCGTCGCAAGCGCGGTGGAATATCTGGAATGGTCACCAGCCCCCGTCCGTCAAAACGCGTTAATTCGGGTTGTCCTCCAGAAGTGATGAGGGTCCGTCACTCGATCGCTACAGTCACTCTACTCCAAAAGAAGAGTCTGCAGGAGAGTAGTATGCGGCGGCGATTAAACGGTGCAGCACAAGGTCTTGGCTATGGAACCTCAATGGAAGGTGCTGAGTGATGTGAAAGATTGGAAATAAAAGAACACAAATTTCTGTACAGAAGTCAATGCCGCTACGATTTGAAAACATCATATCCAAATTCCTCAACGCCACGTGGCAAGCCAAGAGGGGGAAGTCCAAAAGAGGACAGTCCCAAATTCGGCAAATGCTGTTCAATGAA
>JAHBBA010001104.1:0-25839 GCA_018806925.1 Skeletonema costatum | reverse complement strand
CTCTCAGCGTGGACAGTGAAGATGAAAATGAAGACGAAAATGAAAGATGTCGATGAAAATGAAGATGAAGATGACGATGACGATGAAAATGAAGATAAAAGGATGGTAACATGGAGTTAAAATTCAGCAACTCATCGATGATGTTTTCAGAATGAATTCGTGTTGTGGCGACGCCTGAAGATGTTGGGAGAGAAAAGATGCATCGGATACAGCTACATAGAGCGAAAAGATCAGGGCTGGCTGACCTTCAAGGGAGTAAAGCATTCAGTGTACAGTGAGATTGACACCCTCTACTTACCCGAAGTGCTCTCTTTGATAAACACCGTTTACACGGATGCGAAGAGCTGTTTCCTGCCTTAAAATCTACAATGATAGGGCTGCTGTCCACAGTAGATATGGAGATGTGTATCCAAAAAACAACATCAACAACAGCAAGATGACAAAATCGAAATTCCACACGATCACATACCAACATGGCAACACATCCTCCCCCCAGACTACTTTACAAAAACGGAAAGAACAACGCATGAAATATGGACGATTCCGTCGCCGATTCGTCCTATCACTCATCAACTTGTGGGAGTTTACTTTGACAACGGAATCATATATGCACAATCGCCGGAAGAAAGTATTTCATGGATTACGTGGGGCCAATTGAGAAGATTGCCAAGGATCATATTGGGAGAGATGGACGGAAGGGAAGCGCTATTTGAACGTGGTGCGGGTGGAGAGGGGATTATGCCGGATGATCCATCTTCGGAAAAGGCTACGGTGGGGTTAACATCGAATAATGAGGATGGGATACTACGAATGTGACGGGAAAGTGGAAGATTCCACTGGGTGCGTACCAAGCGTTATTTCGTTATTTGACACGAGAGGGGAGTGTGGAGGGTATTCCACCGGAACAACTTCGTGCGGCTACGTTGGGTAGGGAACGAGCGGATAAGAAGGAGTATCCTTCGGTAAAGTCTTTGCTTGATCGGGGAGGCACGAGGAAGAGAAAGGCTGAGAGTTTGTTCGAGGATTTGCTTGATACAGATGACCTTGAATTTAAAGCTGAAATCGATGAACTTGTGCACGAGGAAGAAGAGATGTTACTTGTGAAAGGCCGAAGACGAAAGCGATTTATCCTGACGCAGCTGCGGGAAGAGAGACGCCTACACCATCTAGCACTGTCAACTCTTCTTCGGTTTCAGACTCTTTGACATTCTCTGTCGCAATGCAGCATATGACAGATGGTGTTTTGCAAAGAATGGAAGGTTCTGCTCAATGTGTCGCCGAAAATATCAGCTTTCGCGATATACGATACCCAGCACGCAAATCTTTAGGTCTGTTTGATGGTTAGTTTTGGAGGTAGGGTTTTAATCAAGGGATATACCACGCCGCAGGTGCGGAGAGCCAGAGTTTGAATAGGGCTCAAATTGGAGCAATCATTGTTGCTGTGAACGAATGGGTAATCCCTCAAATGCAGCCTTCAGCAAAGTGCTAGAATACATGAGAATGTTGATAAATGTATGGGCCATTGACTTTACTTTTTGCCGAAGATAAGGAGTTCATGCCTTGGTTTAAGGAGGTAATGATTCCTAGATTCGATGCTCAACTTAAGGCCCGAGCTCTAGCTCAGGCCTCAAGAACAGGCTGAGACTTCCGACCTCTAGCTCGAGCTGAAGCTCAATTCTCAAATTCTTAAAACGAAGATTGATGTTCTTGAATGATTAGAAACGTTGCAGCCATTGGCTAAACTACTGTACACTATGCTCTCATATAAACGACTATTTCACATAAATCTCTTTTACTACTATAATGATGAAGCTGTGTGTTTAGTGTGTTGTTAGTGCTGGCTGAGGAGAGTCAGAGATCTCAAGATGGACCAGTTACTGTAGTTTCAGTCGACTACTCGACAGTAATCTTTAAACGATATATTATAACTGCGAGTAGGAGTGGAATCATTTGAGAAGTCGTCATGACGTTAACATTATTAATCACACTTCTTGTATACATATTGACAGTTGTCTCTCAATCTGATTCATTCGATCATTTCAGTTGAAGAAATGGAAAGGACATTCTTGATCACAATATTTGCCCCGCAAGTCATGCGTCCTCTCTTGCCTTGCACAATCGACATCCAATCCTTGCCCTCTTCTTTGGTTTGGACTCGAGAGAAAACTCGCTACCATGATCTATCTCACCCTTGAGATTGTCTCTCCATAAAGACAGATTCCAGATAGTGCAGCAGATTTCCTCTAAGGGACCTGTTGTGCTCATTTGTAAAGTGTTTCACTCGAGCAAGGACTCTTCGAATCCATCGCCGCGCAGCCGCTGTCCCTTCCCATGGATAGGTGCAGTCGCAAGAACTTGATTGATCATGTCAATCTCGTCTTTCATCTCGTCTCTCCATACCTGCAAGCTGAAATGAGATATCGTACTGTGCACTTTCCCCAACAAGCTCAATGTTTGCCATGCTTGTACAACCTTGGAAGATGTTATCGCTAATGAGGTCCATCTTCAATGGCATGGCAAACACGCCGTAGAGAATAGCAATTAAGGAAGGCAAACTCTTCCATTTGCTCGAGTTCCTCACCAAATTCCACGTCGGTCATGCTGATGCAGAATTGAAAGGCGTAACCATCCACAATCTTGACTGACGGGATCTTGAGACCTTGTAATGATTCCCACACCGTGAGAAGGCACCCTGCCCAATGCGCTCAAGCTTCTTACCGACCTCTAAATCCTTCAATCGTCTGCATCTATAAAATGCCCCCTCATCAATCACCTGCACGCCAGTAGCACCAGATATGCGCTCTAGAACCATCGGCAGTTGTAAAAGGCAAGCTTGCCAATCTTGTAGACTCCATTGTGCATCTCAACTTCTTGTACGTTACTTTCGGAGAATAGTTCGTTGGGGATTACTTTGATGGATTTGTCGATGCGTATGTGGGTAACGTGAAGAGGGATGGGACCGCCTTTGTAGAGGTAGATAACAGGCCGGCTGATGGTGGAGTCATGGCCATTGATGGCATTGGCTTGGAGAATGGTCAAGTCCTATTTGATGATAGACAACCATTTTTGTGTTGACAGTTGCTGTTTTGGAGTTTTGGAAGGCGTCCGAAGAACGTTGAACCTCAAAATCTGAATAGAAAGTCAGTTCGATTGAGGGCGCTCCATAATGTTTATGTGCTCTCTCTGCGCTTCTTTTTGTTGTGTGTGTTGGGGGAGGCTTGGAGGTTACCAAAGCTTGCTGTGTACATAGTACTGTGCATGCATAGAGAGGAGAATGAGGTGGCCTGATGGTAGCGGATGCAACCTTTCACCTCTAGAGGTTGTACTTAGTACAATACCTTGAAAGCCTGATTCTTTTCTCTGCCTATCGGTGTTCAAGCTTTTTTCTTGAGAATCTTCAACCACGAGACAGCAGCTAGATGCATGTTTGTAGCGACAGACATTTTGCTTTACCGAGCGGACAAGAAGCCGATTAATAAATTAAACAGCTACTTACTTCAAGGACTGAGATCTAATAATAAAGCAAATTTCGCTTTGTGGAATTGTAGGCTATAATTCCTACGTAGACCACCACGTAGAAAGTGGCCGATTGGGGAATCGTACATTGTGGTCGATGTGAGTTGTGGAAGTAATTCTGACGTTGCAATACTAATTCAGTTGCTTAAAAATCGCTTCGGTCGTATCGGCGTCGCTACAACATTATAGGTGACCTGATGAGGCACCTGAGACGGCCGCCAGCTCCCAGCTCTACATACTCTCTAGCACCACATCAATGTAAGTGACGTGGATATGGAAATATGAGCACCGCTGCGACTGATTTCAGAGAACAAGTCGAATTTCTCCAAAGTTGAGTAAAACTGCGTTGCGTCCCTCAATCCCACAGCAACCAAACTTCTCGAACTCACACTGCATTTGATGCAAAAGATGAATAGCAAAGAAATTTGTATGGCAATCAACCTCACAAATAAACATGAGTGACTTTTAATGAGTTAGATGATCATCTACAACAATTGGACATAATCAACAAAGTAGGCAAAATCAACTACGGAACCAACGCCGTGAACAACAACATGAGCATGACGCACAACAACATGAGCATGATACAAACAATCAAAGACGAAGAGTCTAGATCAAGAACGCTATCATGAACAACATCAGGAACAACATGAGCATGACGCACAACAACATGAGCATGATGCAAGCAATCAAAGACGAAGAGTCTTAGATCAAGAACGCTATCATGAACGCCGCAAACCAAGAAAATGAAAACTCCTATCTGCAGCATGCAAGTGCAATATTGATACCTTTGATCCAGACACAGCCAAACATCATCCCTAATGATCTTGGATCGATGGATATCGAGTGCGATTACTGCCATGCACTGGGATTCAAGGTTGAATTTAGAGGGAACCAAGATAACAAGAAGCACATGGGCAAAATGTGCTGTAATCAAGGTCAAGTCAAACTGGATCCGCCTCCGCCGGTTTCCATCGCTCTGTACAAACTGTTCACATCAGATGATCCAGAACAAAGGCTTTCCGTCACCTTCTGCGATATTTCAACGCCGGAATGGCAATGGGATCAATACAAGTCGACGACCAAAACTGCTTATCAAGGAGGTCCGGCATCGTTCAAAGTGCATGGGCAGATATACAAACGAATAGGGCCGATGCTCCCATCACTACCATCTGTCTTCGGTGATGGTACACCGAAGTGTTTGCAAATTTGGTTCTGTGACACGGAAGAGCAAGCTAACCTTAGAGTCCAACAAAATTGTATTGAAAGTGCAGTACGGCGGTAAGCATAGGACAGCGTCATTTTCAACTATCAAAAAATCCAATGTGGGCTAGCGGGCCGCACAAGCCGGTCCGTTCTAGTAAGTACATACTTAGCTTTCTTTTCTGTAGCAATGTGCTACATGAACATTAGTTCATGCCATCATTGAGAATTGAATGCTTTTAGAATCATGCCTTCGTCGAGGAAGAAGGCGAAATCTCAAGGAAGAAGGCTGCCAAAGTCAAGTAAGAGGAGGACACGAAAGAAGAGGCTGATGCTACGTCATGTCGTATAGAGATCAATCAACAGCAACAGCATAGGCAGATATGTCAAAGATGAGTCATTTGCTGTTGCTGTCAAGCTGCAGCGGGCAGCGGAATGTGCATAGTTGTGTCGATGAAAGTGAAAAGTGTCGTCGGGCTGTCAGAAAAGCATGGATTTGCATCATCCGAGGAGGAGGAGGAGAGGAAGGTAGAGTTTTTGAAGTGTTTCAAAATTCATATTAGATTATACTGCTGATTTCAGTCCTAGTTCTTGTTGTAACAGATGAAGATGAATACGTTCTTTTTATTTGGTCGGCAGCAATAATTTTTCTCTATTACTGTACTTCAATTGGACTCTCTAGTCTAGAGCGCCATGAACAAGCAAATCCTATGCTATTCAGCCTACGGATCTTTTTCAGCAGTCAACGAAGACTTTTCTCCTTTGCAATACTTTTTGTATTCGGCGCGTTGTGTTGATACCCATCTCCCGAGAGCAGTGTTTTCTTTGTACTTGGTAGGGACATGACAATTGCCAAACTTGGCCGCATATTGAATGAGTTCAGCCTGTGTGCAAAGTTATAGAAAGAAGGTCGAAGGCGAAGGGTATATTAGTCATCATCCAAAAGTGAGGATCATACTCTCATTCTCAAGTCTCTTCCTTTTAGCGGCACCGACTTACATATTTCTCATCCCATCTAACTTGCCCCCTGCGGTTTGGCCCACCGGAATCCAATGCTCTGGAGTCGTTCCAGCCTTTTATCAGTCAGAGTCGATATGTTTCCGTCTTCGCGGTCTTATGTTCCATGCGTTGCTAGAGTATTGGAAGAGGTCAAACAGGGTTAATCGGATCAGACTTGACAGGTGAGAGTAATATATTGAAGCATCATGATGGAAACAAAAGAAGAGACTGACCTTATTCACCCATACCCCAAGTTTGGGATTTGGTGCATAAGTCTGCGGTAATCACAATGACCATGTTGCTGCTTGAACTCAAGCTGAAGAAGGGTAGGGAGAAATATGAGCAATGAAAAATGATGGAAGCAAAGAATGTAACACTGCAATCTCGGATCTCGTAATAAGGTGCATAAAACTTACCAGATCATTAAACTTTCGATCCCACACATTGCGTTGAAAAGAGGTCAGGGGACTAGTACGAACTCCTTTTACTGGCAAATTTGGAAGAGTTGGAGGGAGATCTACGGAATCTCCCCCTCCATCGCTGTTTACTTTCATCTCTTCTCTGGCAACTGCAGACGGTGGCGGTGGAGGGTCCTTCTTTAGATGCGCTGCTGAAGCTGGTCGTTCGGGAGAAATGATTGGTGAGTATGGTACTACCAAAGGCAACAGATTGTCGTCTGGATTCTTACATTGTATTTGCAGTGGGTGGGAGTGTCTCGATGGGCTGAGATGAAGCTGTGCATGCGAAGGTGAGAAATCTTGGAAAATGATGAGGGAGGTAAGGATTCCACATGATAGTAGTATCATTGATAGGATTTGGATCACCTTCTTCTTTTGGATGATTTTGATTAGGCTTCTTTCCATTTCCAACCTCTTTATCCGTTGATGATGCTTCCGCTTCTCCTTCGTGCATACGAGCGAAAACCGGAAGAACACTCATCGTTCAACCCTCGGACGGATGAGCTCTTCTGCTGATATTGATATTGATATTGATGCGGTTGTGTAGAGGTAGAGAGAGAACAAGTATAGGATGTACGTTGTTTCTTTGCAGCACGGGGCATGGTCAGTGCAGTGTTGGCTTCTGGTGACGGGGACGTGGCAGCAGGTGGGTAATCTTCCGGTCCCGGAACGGCTCGCCGTCAGAAATTTCCTGCTCTTGCGGTATATCATTAACATGCTTATGAGCTCCCTCGCTGTCCGAACTATGAGGGGAGTAATAGCAACTTGTCCTATTCATGAGTATGATTCGTATCTCCCTCTCTCTTGTGTGCATTGTGTGCCTTCTAATTCATGAGTTGTCCTTTGATGATGTGTGCGTGGTAGTGTGGATGAGGGTCTGCCTACTAACTGCTACTGCCAAGACTACGTGGTAAAATGACTTCTGCATGCCCAATACGTACTATTCCGACGTAATCCTATCTTTCTCATCGGTACTTAATAAGAGAAAGAGTCATTTTTTCTTAGCGGATAGCCAGAGTCGCAATGCGATAGGCCTTGGCTTCAGAGCGCGACTGGTTTTGACTGGAGAAAAAGAAAAATGAGCCCAACGACGATGAGGTGAATGATGCGCTAAACCATTTGTTGTCTTATTCTCTTACGCTATCTTCAGGATTTGGTCGGATGAATGCTGATGCCGCGGGCCAACTCATCATTTTGTTCTCTGTGAATTTATGAGAGCAAGCACTACACTTATCATTTGACGTGGTCGTAGGATCGTCCTCAACTCTACGTGCCAAATCAAGGTCGAGAAAGATAATGCGGAGGAAAAACTGAAAAATATTCTAATGTTAATCTCCAACTTATGTCTCAGGCTTCTTCCATTGCGTGGTGATAGGCGGTGGCTTCAGCATGGCAGGCATGAATTGCGCCTGTAGGGGATTGAAGGCATACATAGCCTCTCCTGCATTCTTTTCACAGATTGGGACTCTGTTACCGTAAATTCGAAGGGTCGTTGCCTTTGCAAAGATCTCTTCACTCGAGACTGCATCCTTCCTATCGATAAACCTCTGGATGAATTGAGCTTCTTTGAAAGTTACTTGCATTCCTGTGCGATCTTTTCCACTTTTGCAAAAGATTGTGCTTCCTCCGCCGAGTTTTTGACATGAGGCCGCAGCGTGATCTAAAACACTGTGTTCCATCTTGCCTGCAGATGCTTTGATAGACTCACTCAGTGGCACTAAAAGTGGATGAGGAGGCAGATTTTGCATCTGAATTTGTTCCGAGGAATCAAAGATTGGAGGGGCCGATGACGCCGCTGCACTGCCTGCAACTGTCGGGTTTACTGAGTGAGCGTAAGCATTGAGCTTACGGAACCCATCCACATTCAATTGAAATCCGATTTCATTATCAGCCATGCCTACTTCTGGAAACAAAAGTTAGAGAGTAAATCGACATTTGATATGATTGGACATATGCAACAGTAGCACTTACCGTCGCCATCATCATCATCGCCGTCGTTAATGAGCCCGCCGACCCCCTCATTTATGCCAGGTATATTTTGGGCGTCTCCAAATGATTCAGAAGTTGACAGCCCTCCTCCCTTGCTCTTGTCTTTGATTTGGCTAGACACATTACGGCCTGCATTCACACCCCATTGACGAATATCAACGCCCATTTGGAATAGGACGGGGAAAAGTCGAACTGCCGCACCATTTTTCAGTGGCTCTGGGACACGATTTTGGTAATAGGGAGGATTCAAACCAATTTCAAGTCGATACTGAGTTTTCGAATGCGACCCATTTGTAATACAGGCTAAATGAACCCAGTTGACAAAAGGAGAGTGTGCTACTGGGACACGTTGGCTTTCACCATTGTTCGACGATGTGTTCACATCATCAGAAACCAAAACAATATTGACTTTTCTCAGCATTTGAACTGCAATTGATGCATCTTCAATCATGCCTAATTCTTTGCCGACAGCACTTAAAAGGCCTTCAAATGTCACGAGATATCCATGTCTTTGCCATATACTTGCATATCCTTTGCTTGCATGGCTACCATCGCTAAGACTAGCAAGATAACTCGTCACAGCGATGCCAAGAGCTTGTGAAAAACAGTTTGCGCGCCGAGCTGCAATATTCCATGTCAGATTGTTCAACCTCTGCGCGCATTCAATGGCCTTGCTTCGATAGTGTGCAATTGCAGGAACACCGGGAGGAATGTGACGAGACATTTTGACGCCAGCTTGTTGCCTTGCCGATGCAACCTGTGCACGCATCTTAAAATGTTCTCCAACACTGCGAATCAAGCCGGAGATTGAATCCTCCAACTCCTTGGCATACTCAACACGTTTCATCTCCAGCCGTCGCAGGCCTCCTCTAGCACCCGAAGACGCCTCCGCACCCAAGTCTGGGTTCTCCTCCACTCCTTGGAATCCAAATCCGGCAGCATGATCGGCAGGAGCGCCATGTGTGACGCTATAATGCACCGCTGCTGGTGTTACTGCTCCATTCTGAAGGACGTCGATGGAAAGACCCTGGCAATGCACATTAAAACCAATACCCGCCAACAACTCATCACTACGACTGTTCGACGGTCGGAAAGGTCTAGGACTGCGGCGCTCGAATAGCTCAACATGAGAATCATCTTCAATAGCGACATCAGGAGAAATACCAGATATTACAGAATTGTAGTATTTGTCATACCGATCACAAAGAGCTGACGTGACATTCGAGCGGACTCCATCTGCTTGATTCTGGAGGTAGCGTGGCGTAAGGAAAGTTCCCATCGTGGCCACTTGACGACGTCTCATTTCAACGGCTGTTGCCGAGGGTAGCTGCTGCGAAGTTGGAGAAGGCGGATCGTAGTCAAGACTCGGGGCCAGAGCCAAATCTTCCATCAGCGTATCCAAGCCAACCACAGACACCAAACCCAATGAAGCAGGAGGGAGAGTGTCCGATGTTTGAGAGGAGGAAGCGCCATTCAACAACGCCCTAACTTGAAGAACCAGCACAAAGGTTCCAGTTCGTTTTCCAGTATTTGCATCAATTGCCGGCACAAGAACAGGCACCTTCTTCCCCTCATGTGCAGTGGCCTGCTCGAGATAAGGTTCAAGTTCAAGCAATCCTTCAATGGGAGCACTTTGTGCGGAAGGAACAATCAAATTATCATTGACATTCGCATACGAAGTATTTTCCACTTCGAATCTGACATTACCCACATATTTCCCATTGGGCTTGGTCCCAGGGACACCATGAAGCAATTCAAATCCATCTTTCTCAGGCACACCACTCATTATACGTGGGCAAAATCGTGCCTTCATCGCCTCATTCGGATGGGTTGGCGATTGATCCAACAGTGGCACCGAACCAGTAATTATCCCCTCCTCAAAAATGGAATCATGACGTTGAAAAGACACTGACATACGAACAGACGGGACACGTTCCGCACCCGACGTTAAATTGTGAATCCCACCAATGGACTTATCACCGGTAACAACGAATGCTACCACTCCCATATTCACTTCCATGCATCCATCCTTTAATGCCATATCGACTATTGCATTGGCTCGATTGATATCCAACTCAGGTGGAATTGCATAAGATCGTACAGCCTCTCGACGACGTGATTGGGCGGCAATCATCGACGCACGTTGTTGAGATTGCATCGCGGCGTTGGAGAAGAGTTTGGCACAGGCTGTGGCAATTGGCAGTGTGACTGTGGATTCTCTTGCGCATTCATTTGCCAAAATGACTGCTCCAGCGGCTCCAGATGCAGTTGTACCCATGGGGTAGGCATAACCTTGATCCAATGGCAATTGAAACATATTCAACCATCGTAACGCTGCCGCGGATGACGGAGGCATGGGTGTTGGATCTGTTAAACTCCAACCAATCCTGCAAGACGGATTGTACTTGATTCGCGGCAACGTCATCAAATTCAACATGGGCGGCGAATCAGGATTCGAATTGTACGTAAAAAGAGGACGGATCTGCCAACATGCCATTGGTAAATTGAAGATTCATTGTACGATACTGTCCTCCACTAACATCATCTTTGCCACTGCTACCCAACTGAGAATACATTACTGAACTCTCCCCAATACAATACTCCTTCTTGATCGCTGCAGCCTTGAGTAATGTAGCACCCGAACGAAGATACAATCGTACAGTTAATACAATCCCATTATCAGCAGCAATATCACCACCACCACCAGATGACGCAGCTGCAGCAGCAGACTCGAGGAAGGATAAATCCGGTACACACAATGGCACCGCAAACGAAAGTTGCTTCCCCTCCTCTTGTTGCAAATCAACCACCACCAAAACTAGTAGGAGGGGGCAATGGAATCCACTCTGTCTTGCACAAACAAACATCACTGATCGCCCCACCACCACTACCAATAGCACTCGACATTCCCCGATTCACTACATCCCCATTCCGTCCCCCCAAATAATGCAATGAGGCACATACCCAATCTGGATTCTTCCCTCCATCTGCCTTAATGGCAATCGACGTCACCGAGTGGGCAAGTGAGGCCTGTGCTTTTTTGAGACCTGATTTAAAAGCGTTTGCCAAATTTTTTATTGCCCCCGCTACTACCTTCATTGTTGACACCATTATTACCTATGGTGTTTGCAGAGTCCATACTCACCACCAAATAGAGTAGTAGCATCACCACCATCATCCAAAGACATGGTAGAGTCTAAATTCATTGTCAAATCGTCCATGGACCCCTTCCCACCACCACCATTTTGTTTGTGAAGTTTCCTCCATTTTAATACACTTTCTACACCACCGGGTACAATGCAGCTTTGGTTCGCCATGACGATTAGATACGTCGTGTTGATGCTATTACTACCGTTGTCGTTATTGTTGTTGGCAGCATGATGTAGCCAAGGATCCCAATTGGATTCTAAATTGGCAATTGGTCCAGTGTAGGGGACCCACTCGTTTGTGTTTGCCAGAGGCATTATTTGATGATGATGATGATGCACCACCACCGAGTGATTTCCACATGGAGGAGGGAGATGATGGATTAATTGCCGTGGCTATGGCGGCATTGGATTGTTGCCAAAATGTTGTCGTGTTGGCAGTGGTCGATGATGACGTAGCAACTGGTTGTTGTTGTTGAGAAGGTTGCTGCTGAGCAGTTGAAGTAAATTGCTGAAATGGATTCATTAACGAGGCTGCCATTCCTTGATTATTATTATTGGCATTGCCGTTATTATTACTGGTGGATGAACCAAAGATGTCAAAGGGATTATTCTTGGCGGCGTTGTTGTTATCAGCATTGGGGGAAGATTGTTGTCCGCCGCCGCCACTGGCTGGTATGCTTGCAAATGGATCGAACTGAGACATGATATTGCTAGGGCGACGATCGATATATTGTTTCGTCCGGTCAATCAAGAGGGAGAGGATGAGCTACATGATGTGCTCTGTGTACGCCATGGGTTATATAGATAAATGATACCAAATTGGTCCCAATGATACCATGATACCATCCGTTGAGCCGTTGAATTTGTCACAATGATGTGGTTTCTCGTGATCATTTTGGGCGATTTTGGCGCGCCCTGATTTTCCACCTCCAACGCCCAATCGCTCATTCACTGCAACCCAAAACAACACCATGGCGCTCCGGAACCAAATCCAGTGCATCGGTTGCTTCTGTTGACGCTCCTGCATCATTCGATTCTGAAGAGGTATCAATTAAGGTGGACAGGGCTGCTAAGGCCATCGTTGCTGCGGAGCTGAGGCGGAGCCTGTAGCCTCAAAGCCTACCCAACGCAGTCGCTACTCCATTGCTTTTGGCGAACTAATAGACGCTGCAAAGCTCCTGGGAAGACTTCTACTGCCACTGATACCATCGGGATCCCCCACCATCATGGCGGCCTTGCTCCCCTTCCGGCCGATCCCTGCCCACCATCTGTATCTTATCCTTTTATTATGCGGTGCCGACGCTAATTTGCTATGCGGCAATTGTGAGTATATTATTCTTTCTCGCTCATTTTACACGTCAACGTTTCATCTTGAGGCACTTGTCTCCATCCAATTACTGACGGCAGTTGGCCAAAAAATACTATCCATTCAAAGCAGTTCCGGCGGTTAATATTTGGTTCCGCTCGTTTATCCACTATCTCTGCTACAGTGAGACCATGGGACGTGGACCACCCGAAGTAAAATTGTTGTATCCGAAGTCTCTATGCGTTCCCCCGACGCGGTGCTGCAGGGACCAATTGTAGTCAACGTCAAGTTCTATTCAGCATCGGCTGCTGTGGACAGTTCCTTGGCTCTGAGAGGATGCTGGTAAATGCAGCTTCTTCGAAACTCAAATCGTCTGCACAACATTTTGGGATCTTTGGGAGCCAGTGCGAAAGCTAAAAAGAGTTGGTTATTGCAAGGTGGGTCATCGGGAACGAGTACAATAAGGAATTGACTTAAATAGCGACGAGTTCTATTCAGCATCGATGGTGGGGTGCACTTCTTCGGCGTTAGGAAACATGCCGTGCTATTACTTATTTCTGTCTGGGATTGTCTGCAAATCTTCTACATCATCTTCACAACGACTTGGGGTCATATTCAATACATCGGGGGATCCGATTCGACGGTGCATTTACGTTTCCATTGGAATCGTTAGGTGCAGCTCGGGAAAACAAGTACCCAATGTACACTTGACAATCAACTTTACATCGAACACCGTGGGAACATTAAAAGTAAATCTACTCATCAACCAAGCAAGGACTGAAACTGAGAGAAGATATTTCTCTACCTAAATCAAGTATTCATCGCACCACTTGTCTCGGTACAATCTCACTATTGTACTCTTCTACTCCTCCTCTCACACTTCCATCGATACAACATCAGGCAGCATGGTCCGGTACTGAAGGTGCACAACGGAAAAAATGGCACAGTTTCTGGTACAGATTTTATTCAACGGCTCAACGGATGGTATCATGGTATCATTGGGACCAATTTGGGATCAAAAATCTAATTTACCGTAATTTCAACGGATACAAGGGAATCGCTCGAACTATACCCCCCGGGGGGTATAAGAATTTCAGGCTAGGCTGGGTCTGGGGGGGGGTATAAGTCGAAATGTCAGCTGCGTCTCCTACTAATCTCTAGTAATTAGGGAGGGGGGTATAAGAACTTGGACCCTAGGCTGAGATTTGGAGGGGGGGTAAGGCAAGTTTGGGGGGTACAGTTCGAGCGATTCCCTTGTACAGTTATAGTTGAATCGCTCGAACTATACCCCCCGGGGGGTATAAGAATTTCAGGCTAGGCTGGGTCTGGGGGGGGGTATAAGTCGAAATGTCAGCTGCGTCTCCTACTAATCTCTAGTAATTAGGGAGGGGGGTATAAGAACTTGGACCCTAGGCTGAGATTTGGAGGGGGGGTAAGGCAAGTTTGGGGGGTACAGTTCGAGCGATTCCCTTGTACAGTTATAGTTGAATCGCTCGAACTATACCCCCCGGGGGGTATAAGAATTTCAGGCTAGGCTGGGTCTGGGGGGGGTATAAGTCGAAATGTCAGCTGCGTCTCCTACTAATCTCTAGTAATTAGGGAGGGGGGTATAAGAACTTGGACCCTAGGCTGAGATTTGGAGGGGGGGTATAGGCAAGTTTGGGGGGTATAGTTCGAGCGATTCAACTGTAGGAGGAAAAATTTTCTGATTTTGAGATTTTGGCGGGAGCCGGTGCCGAGACAGTGACCACGCACGGTCTCTCGAGAGGGTCGAAAACGGACATTCATTCAAAAACGAGGCCAACTCGATTTTGAAACCCTGTCGCGCGAAATAACTAGTACGTTGTTAGCGATCATTACCCGTTTCCAGACCCATAGGCCGTCATCACCACTAACCCTGCACCTCGAAAATCCAGCCAAACTTGACGCATACTACCCTTTGCCAACATGACTGGCCCAAGTTATTGAGGTGCAGGGTAAAATCAACAACGCCTAGTCACCAGTTCAATATTTTATGTGCATAAAATCTTCTACGTTTAGTCCACATATTTGTGTCTCCACTGCTGGTGCGGAGAGAGTCATCTCGTCACCTCCCTCATAAAGACATCGTGAATCCGTCCACCCGTATCTTTCTGCTTCGTCTATAATATCCTCTTTTATTTCGCGGGTGCATGAAAGTATTGCAATGGAAGTGTTCAAACCAACCCTTTGCGGAAGGCAATTGCTCAAATTGTCAGCCGGAATCAAAATGTGATGGAAACGTGGCATACATTTGAAGCCTTGAAAGATCCTCTCAACATGGTGTGTGGATACGACCAGAGCGATAACAACATGAGAGAAGTAGACATACAAATGATGGAATATGCTTTTGAGACGAAAATGGGGCAGACTTGTATTCCATACAATGATGTAGACGGGGAGTATGAACACGGCAAGGATTGTTTCATACATCTCAATGTTGGAAGTGATGGTAAAGCAACGCAAATTGCTTGCTCACTGTCAAATGATACAGAACAACTTTTCCGTGTCCAGGGACTCACACCGACCGAGGCAGTTGGCATTGATGATGAAAACTGAATTATGGGAAGGGAGTACGGTCCGTCTTCAAAGGTTCCTAAAAGAAAGGAAGAAAGCGGATGACTACAAAGAACAACGAGGCAAACAGAGACAGAACACAGCACCGCCATTTGTATCGGACTACTAAAAAGGTTACATTCCGCCCAAGATCTGCTGATCAGACACCAAACCCGAAGAGGCAGAAGGAAGATGATGACGGCGGCGATGAAGACAATCATGACGCTACACCGAGGGATGACACTGCACCGAGGAGTGACATTGAAGCACCAACGGAGCTGTTTCCAGATGCTACTCGTGCATCCTCACCCGATCTCCACCAATCGCTGTTTGATGAACACGACAACATAAATGAGAGCACTGCTACTCGCCTGATGATGGTTTCGAAGTCAAAATACAAGGAGAAAATAAAACTAATGTTAGATGACAGCAAGATTACAGTGGGGAAGGGATTTACTTTGCTTGTTCCTCGATGGTGCGGTTTCGTAGCAATCGTCGGTTGGATGTGAGGTGTTAAGTTTCCGCTTCGCGCAAAGGTAGACTTGGATGTTATCCCGAACGTGGACGGGAGGCTATTGCATGCCCATCGCTATTATGACGCTCCACCCAGACTACGAGATGTAATAAAAGAAGTACGGTGGCGGCAAAGCCATGCCGCTGTTCAGTTGGTAGTAGTAAATACAAATTCTTAATTAATCAAACACTGAGATCATTGGATTTCGATGGTTGATGGTCAAATCGACGAGATGCTCGACATTTGACATGCGGATGATAAATGGGACCTTTCCCACTTATTGGGATCAGAGTACATAAGTAATCTCGATACCCCTATGTAACGTATCTGTAACGTACCCACATATCTGAACCTCCAGAAATGTGACACTCCCCTACTTGCACGATACGTTTCTCAAGAACGTTGAAGAACATTGCTCCCCATATTTCTCCCCAATTGAATAAGCGATTGATAATTGCTCGTAAATCAAGGTGACTGGCTATTCCACATAAGATCATGATGGCTTGGACAAGACACGGTGGATGTGTGCCAAAAGATGAACCGTAACTGTCATCCGTGTGTGATGCGTCAGTTTTGTATTGGAGTTTGGTAGTAACTTGAACTTGGTCGATTTGGTCGTAGTTGTATAGAACCACTTGATCGTGAATCTGACACTGATTGCGAAGGCCACGACTAGAGTGTTCACTCGTAACAACCGATCTAAAAGCTCCGAGGATCTGATACATCCGACGAGATCGAATACTCTCCAAATTGTCATGCGGCGGGGCAATACATGGCGTAAACAAGCATCCAGTGTAGATCTGGCGATATTGCACGGAATGACATGGCATGTTGGTTGCTCCTTGGACGGCAGGATGTGTCTCGTAACCAGCAAAGTAGTCCGGGTGAATATTGACGCAAAGCGGACGATCATAAAGGCGAAGTGCACACAAGCTCGAGCAAATAATAGGCTCCCCATTCCCCATCGTATCGAGTTCAACCATATCAGCGCCATTACTAGCGAATAACGAAGTAGCACCCTTCGAAGAACACAAATCATTGTAACAATCAACCAACAATACACAAGTTGAAGTTGTGTAGTCATTTGGAACTCGTACCCAGTAACTGATCCGACGATCATCATTCGTCAATGGCATTGGAATAATCAAAGTACCCAAAGTACAAGACGCACAAGAACAATCTCCAATGAACAAGAAGACTCGATCTGGTCGCGGTGTTGTTGCGTTCCTCTGCCCACATAGAAAAGAAATCAAATCATTCCTTTTGACGGATCGCTTGGTATCACTATGAATAAGCGCTTGTACATTCGAAGAATTACCCAACAGATGGATGATACGACCACACGACGTAGCAGAATTGATGGCGGGTGCATCATTATCAATGATTGACGAAGTAGTACCATTAATAAAACAAAAGATCATGTAGCAGTCAACTGGATGCCCAACGGAAGATATCATCCCCTTCAAGAAATATGCTTGATGATGCTCAGAAATGGATAACATGAGGTCATTCAAAGCACGCGAAGCGCAAGATAGGCAAGAAGCATCTCCTAATGTCCAGACGGTATGACAAACTCGTTGATATGATGGTAAGGTCTCCCCATTTTCAAAAGAAACGATGGTGCACAGTGGAGTGGATCGATGAGAACATGCGTTGAATCGACGAAGGTGATAAATGTCACGTAGGCTTGTAGTTCTGCTCCAAAGAATAAGGATCCGATGACAGTTGGAATCAATATTGGTAGATAACTGATTATGGGAGATACCAAACGAAGAAATAATGCCAGCGAAGTGTTCTGCGTTCTGACGAACATCACGCATAAGATAGCAATCAAAAGATACGAGATCTCCATGATTTCTTGCGAGGACTAGACAATCAATGTCGGCGAAGTGAAATGGAATAAATCCATCAATAGAACGTCTACAGCATAGGACAAATGTGCCGGTGTTGCTACAAAGAAGCTCCCCATGTAGATTCAGGATTCCGAGATATGTGTCGACTAAGCATCGGTCAAATGACTTGACTTTCCAGTTGTGGATCCAAATAATGCATAGGCGCGAGCATCATCAACCAATCTCTTGAGAATGCGACAATCAATCGAGCTTGATGTACAATCCACCGCGTTGAGGGCGTAGATGGAAGTGAGCCTAAGACTTGCGTATAGATCAGGATCAAGGAGTACACATCCGTAGTTTGCAACCATACTTGTAGAGATGGCATCAAATAAAACAATCGCAGCATGGAGCCTTGCATAAGGATATGGTACCAAGTACATTCCTTCCTCCATCATCTTGAACATCACATCACACGTATGATTCCATGACGCATAAAGTAACATGTTGACTTTCATGATGCACCAATCAACAAGAGTCTTCCATCCCATGACGTGCAAAATAACAACAAGAGGACCTGTGCGAGGAACATAACCATCGTTGTCTGTGATAACCCTCATCCTTGTAGAGATCACATCAAATAATGATACAATCGCCAATGGAACGATATCTCCCCACTCAGCATGCAGTCTTGCATAAGATTGAACTTGGAGTTGATTAACAAGTAAGAAAGCGTAATGCTGTGTCCAAAAGTGCAGGTGGCGACTTGGGTTCAAATTCTCAGAAATAAATAACTCCAACATTCTCCATTCCAAAATATCAGCGGTGGACTGCGATGGCATGGTTGAGGATAAGCGAGTAAGGAAATAATACTCCCCAAAGTCGAAGAAATAATACTCCCCAGAGTCTACGAGCATATCCGCATAACTGACCGAGGACGAGATCTTGTGTACAGTAGTACTGAGTACAGGAAGAAGCATACCACCAGTACACCAAATATAAACAACCGAGTGAATCTTCGTGTCTTGTGGATATAGGACACAACAGATAATGTCAGTATCTGGGAGGAGGTCACTTGTGCATGATAGTCTTCGCTGATCGCTGATCAGAGTTAAAAACACACCACGTCTAGGAGATCCGTACTCGAACTGCTCCCCATATTCCTCGAAGAGAACATTAGATCCATTCATGAACTCATCCAACTCCCCATTATCCAAAACAAGTGAATCATACTCCCCGTAATCTTGGAAAATCACCAAACTCAATCTCCCTCCTTTCAACTGGATCTCCACTGCAAAAATGTCCATCCTCACCTTGGAATATTAAGATTATGCACACCGGTGATATTGACATACCGTTTGGGTGATGTGTATGCAATTAATCTCATTCCCCTTGAATTGGCTAAACCTCCATAGGCTCTCCCATAAATAAGTCCAGCAATGTCGGTGGTATACGCTGCAGATGAATGATAGTTGATAGGTTGGTTGATAGATAGACCGTAGTCAATCTCCGACGTGTGATGTTGGGTAGAACCCGGCTCCTCATCTGGACCACAATCATCGTTAATAGTCATGGACGCAATCCTCAACTCACTCAAAATCTCCCCATCTCTCTGCAGCATGAAATGGTTCGTCCGAAATTTATTACGGCGCCTAATATCAGCTTCCATGTTGGTATCTACACCTAGTAGTTCACCGCCGACGGAACTAATGGTAGGCAATTTGGTGGTATCAACTCCATACTCCCTTGGCATCGAGTCTTCATTAGCATCGCTAGTATATACGGGGAACAACAACTTTCCCGTCATCTTTTGTAATGACTTTCACGGGTGTCTCTCAGTCTTGGATGAGCTACTCGTGGCTTTGTTGGATATTGACGTCACCGTCTAATAACCACCACTTTCTATTCACACAATACTCTAGAGGTATGCGTGTGATGGCCCAGACTGGAATCGGTGTCCAAAAATATCTTTCCGGCTACAACAAAGTAGGAGATGCCGTTTAAGATATTATTCTTCGATGGTCCTTGATCAGTAGGCAGGAAACACGAGACTGTTAATCTGTTAGATGACAGCAAGATTACAGTGGGAAGGGATTTACTTTGCTTGTTCCTCGATGGTGCGGTTTCGTAGCAATCGTCGGTTGGATGTGAGGTGTTAAGTTTCCGCTTCGCGCAAAGGTAGACTTGGATGTTATCCCGAACGTGGACGGGAGGCTATTGCATGCCCATCGCTATTATGACGCTCCACCCAGACTACGAGATGTAATAAAAGAAGTACGGTGGCGGCAAAGCCATGCCGCTGTTCAGTTGGTAGTAGTAAATACAAATTCTTAATTAATCAAACACTGAGATCATTGGATTTCGATGGTTGATGGTCAAATCGACGAGATGCTCGACATTTGACATGCGGATGATAAATGGGACCTTTCCCACTTATTGGGATCAGAGTACATAAGTAATCTCGATACCCCTATGTAACGTTATCTGGACGTACCCACATATCTGAACCTCCAGCAATTTGACAACTAACTCCCGGTGAAAAAGAGGCATTTGGATGTTCTTTCTCAAACTCGACATGAATTCCAAAACGGGGGGGGAGGATAGTATTCTCCATCACAGACATCACCAAAAGTTGAAGACAACTCAAGGAATGCGGAGGCAAAATTCATAACTGATCGTAGTTGAGCAACCTCTCTCTGGCGACAGAACCCTCTCCAACTTCACGACCAAATTGAAAATGTTCACCTCTGCCTATCGGATGTAATTGGTGAACCACGTCAAGCTTATGGGCGCTTGTATTGTGAGGGGGCCGGAGGAGAGTATGACGAGTCTCAACCCAAGAAGGAATAAGATGTCGAAGATGTACTTGCCAAGTGAGAGGGAACGTCGACAACGAAGTGATAATGAAAGCTTACAATTTGAAGCGCCTCATGGATATGGGAAGGGGATTTCAAGATCATGTTGAAGGATACAAATCGAAGCGTGCCAAAGCTCGTTCGGACACAGCAGCCACCACCTGTAGGAGGACTCCGGAGGAAGAAGAAGATGATGAAGAGCAAGGAGGAGGGATGTATTGCTTGATTGGGAATTACGAATGAACGAATGCCCTTCACTTAGAGTCAGATGACTTTGACACGAAGATGAGGATTATGAAGTGCTTACATGAAGGATGGAACACGAATCATATTGTTGTGTGATGTAGAAAGCGATTCATGGAGAACGAGCACTGAAATCACCAAAACGAACGAAACAATATCAAAGTGAAGGACAATGACACGTCGACGGAACTAGACGATGATGAATAGATGATAATTATAGAAATTTACTGTTTCATTCATTCGTAATAAGGTCATCGTAGGCAGACAAAAGTTGGCGGAGACGAGCGAAAAATTTTCAAATCACATCGGAAAACTCGACACTTCAGGATGCCAGGTCTCGGTCACAAAACGACGAAGGATGGATTGTCACACGGCGAGAAGAGATCACAGTCCCACGATCTTGCCATACCATATCACTGTTTGACAGTATGTAGATTAGGCACACCGACATTGGACTCCGACTCGGAGCTGAATGTGAAGACCACTAGCTCGTTTCGCTCTGCTCTGTCGCTTCATGATGTACAATACTTGGCACTACTTCGAAAAGCGATACCCACAGCCGATAGCCGCGTGCCTCTACACCCCACAGTCCCGACGCCGCCTCCCAACTACTCTCCTGCTCTCTTAGTTCCAGTCCGCCACCTCTTGGACAGCATCAACATGGGAAGAATTGTCGCTTGAGAATGGATGATCGCAGAATCGCAGCCGGGAGCACCGAGAATTCTACCAAAACTGAGTTTTGTTTGAGAGCAGAAATGGACCGATCCCACACTGACAAAAATGACGTTCGGACGCTTTGGGACACTTCGTCTATGTGATGGGACGAGGAGGAGTTTGAGAGAATTGGGGATACTTTTGCCCGGAATATGCATATTGTTGAATTATGCTTGGGCGACTCAATCTCGGGTGATGAGAATATGCGGTCATTATTCAGGGGCATGACGCGAAGCAGCTCTATCAAAAAATGGCTATGCCCAGCAATAGGATTGCGCATTTGAGGATATTCGGAGCATCGGTACCATTTTTACAGAATGCTAGCAATTTATTACATTCTTGAATGTCAACATTCATAAAAATATTTCTTCGGAAGGCTCAAGGTCCTTTGGCGGACATTGATTGACAGTCCAATTGAAAGAGCTGCATTGCGCTGGATCTGGCGTAGAATCTATTGAGATTGACCCCACTGCGGCAGTTATCCCCCCCAATTGGACATTTTGTCAATGGAGTAGAAATAATATCAAATACCGATGGATGCCGTGAGTTGGCTAAATTGCTGCAGTGTTAAAAATTCTGCACTAACAGAGTGCTTGCTTGTGAGAGTAGGATTGATGATGAAGGCGTGAGCAATCCTTGTCGATGCGCTTGGAAAACAATACGTCATGGGAGAAACTCACACTACAGAAGAACGAAGGGATTCACGATGAAGGGAATGAAAAAAGCGTTACTGTTGAAGCTAGTGAATGATATTCAAGAGCACTTGCGGCGCAATCTTTGCAATCTAACCATACTTTACAGAAGGACACTGTTGATGAAGGATTCGGACAGATATTCAGCGGCACATAAACCGCGCTGTTGAATACCATGTAGACATAGATAACGACCCAGAAGAAGCCGGCAGGGAGAAGGTGATTCAGACACAGCTACAAGAGCGTTGAAAAGGCAGAGTTGGCAGCTCTGCAGGGAGTTGATTGCTCTTGTCTTTGTACAGTGAGATGATCCACTCTACTTGCCCGAAGTTCTTGAATTGGTACAAGAATATCATGGAATGAGTGAGCTCTACGTAGCATTGAAATCATCGACGCGGGATTGATCTCATGTGGAACAGGAAAGAATATATCCTACAACAAAGGGCGTTCACGCAGCCTTGGTAGCGGGAGCACTGCAGGCATTGTAGAGGTATTTGGATGCTGAGCTGGCTACAGCAATTGCAGCAAAAGGAGGGGAGCCAAGTGGCAGTGTCTCGGCAGCAAGAAAAGACGCCGAACCACGGCCTGGATGAAGTTCAAATTGATGTATCTAATGGAAAGGGCGGAGACTGATTAGGACATATCAGTCTAATAAATAATATTCATTAGGTATTACGAAAGTCATTACAAAAACGCTTGTCATGCAGCCAGATTAGAGGAGCAGAGTAGGGGATAGGAGAGGAACAAGTTGTCGCTGTCTGTGGCACAAACTATATATTTCGGTGCCTAATATGACAAGGCAGAAAGAACCCCTGCTGGGCACCAAGTGGGGAGGGAAAGGTGTCCGAGTTCAGTGGGGGACTATCAAAACATCCAAAGTTATTGCGTTAGGGAGACATACGAGCAATGAGATCGTAGGTAGCGTGGATCAATCCAGCAAGAGGAAGCATCCTGAGGAGATACGCAACAGATCTGTTGCTATTACCATACTTCAGTCTTATCTTCCCATACATCTAGTTATATCATACAAGATTCTATTGTTTGACAGATGATCTGAATGTATATGAGCAATGCATTGACCTCGGCGGACACTTCGTTCCCATTCTACCTCACGCCCGACCTGCCCCTGATGTAATATCCCAATTTCTTTCTTTGTGAAATAATCTGTATTTGGCTCATGTTGTAATTCTTTCCAACAATGCATCGCCAACCCCCAGTGAACCTTCCATTGCAACGTCCCAGCATTATCGCCTTCTTGCAGACTCTGCAACACGGCAGTCGTGGGTAGTACGCGTTTCCATCACATAGTCACCTTCTCTCCAAATTCATCACCATCTCTCAACAATTAGATCTGATGCCTACAACCATCTGCAGGAGAGGGGAAACACGAGCGTTTCGTTGTAACATAGGCGCATCATTCACAACTAAAAACTAGGCGCCAAGGCCCACAGTTACCGATTCATATTACGTTAGTCGTTAGTCACATTCAGAGCCACTGCGAGTATTGCACAACAGATCCAGCCTGGAGTATATCCAGTTTGACTATTCCATAATGCACGGAAAGTTGTACTACGAGGATAGCATCACGTCTTGGCAATGAGAGTTAGATTCGTCAGAACTATGAGGTGCGACTGAAGTTATATGACACATTAGCTGTATCACTATGTTCACTTATGACAGTACACGCACCACGGAATTTGGACTCGACTCGAACCTTGCCGGATTGGGACTTGGATCGTGCTCTGTGGTCTCCTCGCCTTGCTCTTGGCACGCTGTCGAAAGCCGTTACTTACTGGCCACTTGTCTCTCCCCCACCGTCTCAGACGCCGCCCTCCCAACACAATCTAATATCATCTACCTTCAGCCGCCTAGCATTCAAACATGGAATTTTCGCTTGAATGGATTGATCGCAGAAATTCGCAGCGGGTAGCACACAAGAAATTTGGAGTAATCTATCGAGAGCGGCATGAATGATCGCACCACTGGACAAAAAGACATTTGGATTATTTGGATTGTCATTCTCGTGAGAGGAGAGTTTGAGAGCTTTGGGAGGGACCTTTGACTGGTAATACGCACATCGAAGAGCTATACTGGGAGGCTAAATCTCCGAGATGAGAAGATGCAGTCATTATTCAGGGGCAATGGACGCGGCGGAGCAGCTCTATCAAAAATTATTTATGCTATACCAAATAGGGACTTGGATTGAGAGTATCCAAAGCATGGTGCCATTTTTTACAGAATGCATCCAATCGCACATCTTGAATGTCCAATCGTAACATTATTTTTCGAAGGTTCAGGTCCTTGGCGGGACATTAATTGACAGTCCAATGAAGAGCTGCATTGCCTCAGCGTGTGACGTAAATCTATTAAGAGATGACATGAAAAACATCCCCAACACTATGGAAGTTTTGTCTCTAAATAAAATAGCATCGAGCAGAGGATGTCGTGAGTTGGCGAAATTGCTGCAGTGTGACAATCCACGTTAACAGAGTTGCAACTGATGAGAGTAGGATTGAGGATGAAGGCTGCAACCTGTCGATGCCTTGGAAAAACACTACGTCTTTGGAGAAACTCACCCTGCAGAAAGAACGAGGGATTTACGAGAAGGGAAAAGCTTGTCTGTTGAAGTTAGTGAATGATATCTCTAGCATTTCGGCGACCTTTGCAATTAACCATCCTCTACAGAGCTTAAATGTTGATGAAGATTCGGAGATCATTCAGCGGCACCATCAATCACGGTGACTACCATTGTAGACGAAAGAAAACGACCCAGACGAAGCCGGCAGGGGAAATGTGATTCAGACACAGCTAAATAGCGTTGAAAGGCCAGAGTTAGTAGCTGTACAGGGAGGTGATCTGCTCTTTGTCTTTGTACAGTGAGATTGATCCACTCTACTTGCCGAAGTTCTTGAATTGTGGTACAAGAATATCATGGAATGAGTGAGCTATACGTAGCATTGAAATCATCGACGCGGATGATCTCCATTGTGAACAGGAAAGCATAACATCCTACAACAAGGGACGTACACGCAGCCTTGGTAGCGGAGCATGCAGGCAATGTAGATGTCTGGATTCTGAGCTTGCAGGAATTGAGGAGGGGGTAGCAATATAGTGGCAAGTATTCTTGGCAGCAAGAAAAGACGCGAACGGCCCTGGATGAAGATCAAATTGAGTATCTAATGGAAAGGCGGATCAGATTTGACATATCAGTCTAATAAATATTCATGTAGTATTATATGAAGTTCACATTCGAAGTCGCATAGCTAATCCTTCTTCGAAACTATACCAGCTTTTTATCGCCGCAAGATCAGCGTTCCAGCGCTTCAAATAATTGAAAATTTTCTCTCCCCTTTCGGTTGGAAGCTTCTTGCTCGCTATGAGGTACAAAAACGATTTATCTTGGTTATTAAGAATTAATGTCCATATTAACATCATCTGAAGACTCTGAAAACATGAAAAGGCTACATTTATTGAAATTCACAAGCGTTGGTGATCTCCACATGAACAGGGAAGGAAGGGAGCAGGGGAAGATTGCCATTCAGAAAATAGTGGTTGCAATGTTTGTGCGTGTGGCAACCGATATATTCCTTGCTCTAGAAGCGGAGTCCGCTGGGCAGAAGAAAACTCTGGACAGCTTCTGATCTTAGCTGTGCCCTAGTACCAGAATCCCAATTATTATCCAATTTGAAACAGATCCTGGCTCTGGGCTGGTGGGCCGATGGAAGCAGGGTTAACGGCAATTGCTGAGGTGACCTACCCGCTTGAGAGGTATGTAGTTCACCCACCATAATCGGT
>JAHBBA010001103.1:0-84332 GCA_018806925.1 Skeletonema costatum | reverse complement strand
GAAAGATCATCGATGTCACCTCCTCCAAGCGATATCAGCCCTCTCAAATTATCAAAGGATATGGAATCATCGAAATCACCTTTGATGATGTCAACCGAGACGGAGGAAACGCATGATTCATCCACAAGAGGTGACCTGGATGAGCCTCCATCCAGCATTGCAGTTGTTGACAAGGAGGAGGAATCTTGTACTATATCTCCTATCTCAATGGCTGCCACCGAAGAAACGAGTGAAAGTATCAGGCCAGATGGTACACATGTCAATACTCCCAAGCCCAAGCGCTCCCAGGACTCTCAAGACTCCTGCTACAGATATCTCAATCAGCTCCCAAGAGAGTCAATCCTCGACGACACAAAAGTCAAGGGAGACTTTGTCATCCACAAGAGATGGTCTTGATAAGCCCCACCCAGCATTGATGTCGCGAAAGATGAATCTTGTGATGTCTCTCCTGTCTCAATGGCTGCCACGTCAGAATCGAGTGAAAGTATCAAACCACGCGGTGCACAAGTCATCACTCCCAAGCCCAAGCGCTCCAGGACTCTCAAGACTCCTGCTACAGATATCTCAATCAGCTCCCAAGAAAGTCAATCCTCGACATCACAAACACGAAAGGCAAGGAAGAAATTTGCTGAAGAATTGGCGAAGAAAGCAGGGCTGACTCCTCCTCCTGCCAATAAGTCAGATTTTTCCTCAAGTATAAAAAGGAGAGCTGCCGAGGTTCAGACTCCCAAGAAGACGTTGACACCACTCAGTGCATCTTCGAGTCCATGCGATGATGAACCGTCTCCATTTTTAGCGGATTACTGGTGAATATTTTCCAGTTCGCTACCATTTTGTGACTCGGAGGGCACAGGCGTAAACTTTAGCTGAATGTACTAAGTTTGTTATTAGAAATTATGTATTTTTCTTCGAGAACCAAGCCAAGACAACATTGCCATTGCCTGAGTATGAGAGCATGCCATATGGGGACGTTGAGTCTGTAACTCTTCAATTTTTGTTTGGATTTGTGGTTGTGTACAGTATGGAAGGTGATGGTGTCCAACACTTTGTTCGTTCCATATGGAATTTCCCCATAAAAGAGTTTCTCGAGAGCCTCAAATGTTCCATGTTGTGCTTGGATTGTTGGAAAGTGGCCCAATTTGTTCTTCCTGCTGCTCCTGCTGTTCCTGAAACAACTGTTGGCCTCTCACTGCCGTGATGTCGCCTTTCTTCACCTTGATCCAGAAAGGCTCTCCACTTTGAACAAGACTCTCAAGTATTTGTAGGTTTTCATCAGCTCGCTCTTGCCTTACCTCTGACCATTTTGATCTTGCATCGGACAACTGCTCCAGCGCTTTCTCGAGTCCATATTTTTTCACCCTCGCATCCCATCCGTTTTTGCCCATGTTGGAGAGGATTTCTTTGACAGTAAGGTAATGCCAGCTGTTGGGAGCATCCTTTCCAAGCCTCTCCTCAATTTCCGACCAGTGAGTTTGAGCATAAACCTGAATGATATGTACTTGCTCTCGAACTTTGGCATCACCATTATCACCATAGGCTTTCTTGCAGCATTCGAGAAGAGATTCAATGCGCGCTTCTTTGGAGAAATACTTGACGAAAGTTTCCTCCAGCCCAGTTGGATTCGCTGTGATAAAGACTATGTCGCCATTCTTCATCAGATACTCTGCAATAGTTTCAACGCCATCACTCACGCCAGCTTCGTGGAGTCGCGGCATTATGAAGCGGGAAAACATTTCCCATTGCTGGGTCATGATGCGTCCCATATCTTCTGCAGCCCTGGCCTCATGTTGAACCACGTTGAATTGGAGATGCCAAAGAGTCCTGCGGATTATCGTGATGAGAGCAGAAGGACTCAATAGCTTGTTCAGGACAAGCTCTTCAACACCACAAGTTTGACCTGCAGAAGAAGCAACAATTGTATGTACCTTGAGATCAGACAAGGCTTGCAAGAAGAGATTGAAGATTCCTACCAAAGGTTTCGTTTGAGACTCTGTTCCTGCTGGACACCGTTGGAACCGCTTCCCCTCCGTTAGGCAGAACTCGAATAGATTGACACATTGTACGTGCTCAACGACGTCTTGAAATTTGAAGGCTGTGTATGGTTCAAAATACTTTGCAATCGCCATCATGGCAATCACTGATGCACAATGACGCATGTCATAACCCTCGCGACATCCATTGCCGCCGTTCAAGTTGCAATGACCCCTACTAAATTGAGTAGCACAGTGATTGACCCAGATTACGTGAAGATCACCTGGACAAAGAATGAGTAGCACTCTGACACATTGCTCAGTAAAGAGCGGCACCTCTGCTGCATCCTTTGATTCAATTAGGGTGATGATGAGTTTGTAGCGAAGCCACTCATATTGCAGCTCAGAAAACTTATGATTGGTTGGATTTTCTCCAACAAATTTCCTCTTAGGTTTCGATACACCATTCATCTGAGCTGTGAGCCGTGCTTTCTCGGCATTCCCCAGGCTAGAGTCAGGGTGTGATAAGTCCTGTTTTGCACTCTTTCTATCTTGATCTTTACCATCCAGGAACTCCTTGACCTTCTTCTTCAGTTCCTCGATGTCATGCATGAGTTGTTGCTCATCATCAGGATAGGAAATCTCTTGGGCATGTGGCATAGAGGGGGGCTGTGCCTCAGTGGCATCGATGGTGATTGCGCCATGTTCATCAACTTCGATTCTTATATCTACATTAAATTTGAAATAAATTTGAATATGAGAGTGAATAAACTAAATACATACAATCACATGGAACCGACACATTTACATACCTTCTTCTTCTTCTTCTTCATAGAGCCGTTCAAATCTTCGCTGTAATAGTATCGTCATCAAATTAACATCAGTGATATGATGTTTCTCGCAGTCCGTGCATGAAGGGTTGAAACACATCTCTTTCTCCTCAGGAAACATTGTTTCAGACAGGCGGCGCAATTCTTTTATTTCGTTACGATCGAAAGCAGCTTTGAGTACCTTGTCCATTAGCTCTTTGGGCGCAATTGTGAATTTATTCAAGCAAGCCACAGCATTCATCAACGATGAGAAGGGTAAGTCATCCAAATCATCTCGCTGGAGGATTTGATCTATCAACAGCTCAAAAAATTCCGGAAGCTGTGACTGACACTGAGAGAATGCCCAAATGAATAGGGAGATACTCTGTTGGTCATAATTAGCCAACAAGTCATTTTGCACAAGAAAGTGATTGGCAACTTTCTCAAACAGTGTGTTGTGATTGTAACCTCTTTTTGCAAATGCCCAAACTGTGATGGATAGTGCTTGCGGCGTAAACGCATTCAAATTCGACAATTGAACAATATGATCCCCGACAGATTGGAATAGTTCAGGGTGAGCAATATCAGTCTTGGCATATGCCCAAACTATATTCGACAGGTCTTGTGAGTTGAATTCATTCAAATTCGATTGTTGAACAATGTGATTGCCCACCTTCTCAAAAAGCTGATAATGAGAGTATTTCACAGTTGCAAATGACCAAAGTATATTTGATAGCGCTTGTGGATTGAATTCGTGTAAGTTGGGGCGTTTGACAACTTGATTCGCCACTCTGTCAAACATTGGGGTACGTTTTTTTCCATTTGGCAAAGGAGTGAATCGAATTTGCCAGATCTTGTGGGTTGTATCGATCCAAGTCCTTCATGGTGTCTGTTGCGGGAGGTAGACCGCTGAACTAGAACACAATTGGACAAATAAATTAATTGGTGATAGTTGGCGGTGGATATTTCGACTGCTGGCGAGGTGATATGTTTCTCCCGCTGTTCAGGTTGGCTCTATTTAGGGACACAACAATTTAGGAATTGACTTACGTCGTCACTCCAGAACAAAAGAACAATGTTAAAATTCCGATGAGGTGGCATTCCGCATGCCTCATCGTCTCTTTTTGTGTTTGTACAACGCTTTTGCGTCTATAAAATTAATCTCTTTGATTTTATCAAGTACTTCATCTCTACAACTCTACACGTTGTTGAGGTTATTGAGCCCAAGTTTACGCTTTTCAACGCTTCTGTTGCCTTTTAAGTCGTATACGCTGCCCTACGGTTATTCTAACCATGAGTCCTACCAACTCCAAACATTCAAAGCCTTCCGTCAATGATGCATATGCCGCCGTGCCTGCCTTCGCGAAGTCTATGACACCCTATGCTCGTCAACGTCTAGCTAACGCTTTCAAGCAGTCCGTCAACGCCGTTTCTGCCGCTTCACCTGGCCTAAAGTCCTTTTGGAGAAGCATGAATGTCGTGGACCCCGACACCGCAATCAACAACATCATGAGTTCTACTCCGTCTGCAAAATCTGCTGTGTCTGGTGCCGATGCAGAAGTTGATAATCCTTCTGCTCAGCCTGGTCTCCATGTGATCAGCCCGATCCCTACGACCATCCAGTCTTCCAATTCCATCGAGTTTCTCGCATCGGACGACGCCTACGAGATCACGACTCGGCTCCGTGCTCTCCTTGATTCATTCACCGACTATTCTAGTCCTCCAATGGTAGTTTCTGCTACGGATGAACGCCGCTCTGTGACCGACCCTTCTACGGTAAATGAGGGCGGTTTGACAGTAAACCTTCCAGTGGAGTCCAATACCAAGGACAACGCTGAATCTCCGCTCTTCGCTACCAGCTCTGCTTCTCGTGGTTCTTCGCCTGGTTTTACCTCGCCTCTCAACATGAAAAGCACTGGTTCTTCGGTCTTCAACTCTGATCTTCATCCTAAGGCCTACGACGAAGAAGGATATCACCGTTCCTCTATCGTGTCTTCGGTTACTGAAGGAGACGTCGATGTTGGTTTGGTGCGTGCCCTCGAAGCTTCAACGGGTACTGATCATTTTGTGCATATAAAGGTGGAAGATGAGAAGGCACGCATTAGGGAGGAAGCAGCACGTCTTGCGGATTTCAAGAAAGCGCACGATGAATTTCAAGCTGCTCTGAACCCTGTTATGGAGAATGTGGTTGATTCTACTCCGGCCGTTCCACCCAAGGTGTTGTCTACTTCAAAGGCTGCTCCATCCCGTGTCGTCGAACCTGCCGTGGAAGCTCTATCTGCATCTCCTGTAGTCTCTACGAAGCCCGCTGATTCTAAGGCTGTGAAGTCCGAGCCTTCGTTGTCTGATATCTCTGCTCTTCTGTCTTCCGTCATGGAGGCGAATGAAGCGTTGAGTAAATCCAATGAGAAGTTGCTTGCCGAGGTTGTTGCTCTCAAGAGTGGTGTTGCATCTGCTCCGGCCCGTTCTACTGGCTCTACTGTTGATGATGAGGGCGTCCCTAACGAGTATGATTCTACTGACCCCTGGTTGGTTGTCTCCAAGTCCTCACGTTCCCCGACAGGAGGGAGTAGTACGGATATGATGTCTGCTCCAGCTCGACTTGTTCGTGGTGATCATGGTTCTCAGAGCATGCCTGGTTGGTCCGGTCTTGAACCAGCTACGTACATGGATGTTGCTACTGCTCCTCCTTACGTTTCTGACGGTCCTCCCATGCCTGTGTCTAGTGTTCGTACATCTGAACCCAATGGTGTTTCGTTCTCTCCTCTAACTGAGGCTATTCCTACCGTTGATAGGAAGGCTGCACCTGCTGGCCTATTCTCCGGCCCCGACGATAACCCCAATCCTCCAAGTTACGGTAACGCGTTTGCTAATGGTGGTGGTTCTCCCGGTGGCGGTAGTGGTGGAGAAGGTGGTTCTCCCGGTGGAGGACATGGCGCTCCTTCTGACAGTAGTTCCAGCAGTGGTGGGTCCAATAGCGACGCTCGTGACCACACCTTCAAGGTTGGAGATGGTGAGGTGGTGTTCAACTGTTTTGTTGCAGATGATGAGATTCCTGCTGTTCCTCCTGAGGGGCCAGGTGGCTACCCAGACGACGGTGATTTGACAGTCGTTACTCCAAAAGATAAACGTTTGCGTATCTCCGACTATGGCTACGAGAAACAGCGTGGCTGGCTGACTCAATCTTTGGAACTTCAGTTTGGAGTGTACGAGTTTGCCGTGACCGAAAAGAAGGATAGAGGGAATGTAACTACGAGTGGATCAATTGTCGATCGTTACGACTCTCACTTGGCAAAGTTGAAGAAGACTAAAACTCATCTGCACAATCGTGATATCTTTCAACTCACCTTTGTCCCAGCAACCAAGCCAGGTATCGATCTCGACATGCCAGCGTCTCAGCTCCGTCTTGTCACACGTCACGAAGTGTTCGTTAATGGAGGGCGAGACTGCTCAAGCATTCTCAGTAGTTGGGGTGATATCAAGTGGAAAGACGTCGTGTTTTGGCAACGTACTATCAATGTCAAGAACGTCAATCTATCCATCTACGAGAAGCAATCAAGCAGGATCTTATTCGAGATTCTCCGCAAGTCTTGTACTAGTGATTTCTGGGACGAGATCGTGAAGGTCGGCGAGAAGTCTGGACTGAATGAGGATTCGTGGGGTGGTGTTACTTGTCTGTACCTATGCATCACGACTCTGTTCTACGCTCCTGAACACGTGTTGGAAGCTCTTCGAAATGACATTCGCTCCTTCGAGAAGGTTGGTTTGACCAAAACTGAGGGTGAGAATGTCAAGGTCAAAACCAAGCACCTGCTCCGCATTACCAAGGCTCTCTATCAAAGTCGTGGTCTTCAAAACGAACTCGAAGGTTGTATCGTCCGTGGTTTCCAAAACTGTTCAAATGAAGCTCTGCGTGACCATTTTGTTCAAGCCCAGCGTGCTACCGTTAAGGAATTGATGGCGCTCCGTATGAACCGTTCTGACTCTGCTCAACTTACTCAGAAGCAGATCCATGATCGTATCGTCTATCATTGCGACGAGGCAGTTACTCTCTACGAAGCTCTATGTCTTAATCGTCAGTACATCAACGGTAAAGGTGCTCAACTGCAGTTCATGAAGGCTTCTACTCCTCGTCAACTCACTCCAAAGGTCACGTGTGACAACTGTCTCGAAAATCATTACGTCAACGAATGCCCCAAGGATAGAGATGAGGATGCTATTTCAAGGAACCGCAAGGCTCGTGTGGAGAAGCAAAAGCAGAATAAGACCGACAAGGATAGGAAGTCCAATGCTGATGAAGTTCCTACCCGTGATAAGAATGGCAATACCAGTGATTGTCCTGCCGTCGCTGCTCCGTCTTCTGCAGCTGCTGCCTCCGCCCCGGGTCGTAGTGCTCTTACGACCGTCCATTTCAAGGCCTTCACTGCGAAACAGAACTCCTTGACCGAGGCTATTGTTCGTCATGGTACTACCTCGGTCCTCGGCATGGCAGCTAAAACGCAACTTGATGCCCTGAATGAAGAGTTTTCTCAGAATTTTGTGTAAGGGAGGATAGCGATCCTGATTCTATCTCTCCCGACTCAAACTATTCAGGACATTCAAGGCCTACCGCTTCGACTTCGTCTGGTTCTACCAACAATCCTACGGCTTCGTCTAATTCCACCGACATTCCTACCGAGTCTTCGTCTACTCCTACCAACGGATGCTATGATAGCTCTTTCTTCGCTAAACCTCCTCCCCGTGATCTTCGCGACGTCTTTTGCAATGACTACTTGTTCAACGCATCCTTCTGGCTCTCCCTGACTATGTTCTTTGGTTTGGGAGACTGGTGTGCTGCTCTTGGGTTTCTACTTCATGGCCAGGATGTGTTCTTCGATTTCGTGGCTAGCATTTCACCTGATCCAACTCCTCGAATCAGGAGGGAGAGATGGCGCCTGCTTTCGAAAACCAACAAGCATCCTAGTAGTGGCAAGAAATGGAGGGCTCTTCAACGAGCTCGTGCTATGTACATGGCTGAAGTAAACAAACATCGTCACCTGGTGTCTCGTCGTTTCTTCATCGATCGTGCTGCTCACTCCAAGAACAACCTCAAGCTCTTCAAGCGTTGGTATTATCTAACTCGTGGTGCTGGGCGTTCCTTGGATCCCGTTACGTGGCATGCTCGCTACGCTGCTTACTCCAAAGCGAAGACGTTCCATCTACTTGCTCCTCTAGCTGGTGGCTTTGATCCGTACTTTGATCCTCTCTGGCGACAGAAGGAGGCAATTCGTGAGATGACTAAGGCTGCTAGCAAGAAGGCTGCTCGGCAGGGGAAGGCTGGTCGTAAGAAAGCTGCACAACAGAAGGAGATGGATGAGTTTCTTGATTGTGACGGTGTACCCTACGATCAACAAGGACAGTTTAAGTTGGATACTCACAGTGATGCTGCTACCACCGCTTGTGCTATAGATTTCGATCTTCGAAAGTATGGTGATCTTCCCGATGATTCTGATCCATTTGATGATTCCGGCCCTGATTCCAAGTCTACCGTTGATGCTACGAAGTGTACTGGTCCTCCGTTTGAGAAGGAGGGCAAGTTTGTCCTTCCAATGCACGACCCTGCTGTAGTATCTGCCTTCGGGGACAAGCTCTTCGACACTTCCCGTGATTGGTATGTGGATCCTGAATTTGATGCTATCGGCGATGACTTGGTCTATGAAGTTCCCTTTCTCGCCGATGAGTGGCTGTCCCCCGATGAAGTTCGTGTCAAGCGGGAACAGCTCAACGATTCTTTGGCTCGTTCAAAGCAGGAGAGGCTTCGTCTCGAGAAGGAGCTCGTGCCAAATTCAGTGAAACCTGACCAGCACGTCCGCTTTGATGATAGCAACGACGTTGTTGAATTTGAATCTGCTGCTGAAGGTGCCGAGGGCACTGTCGATATCCCATCATCTGCTGAAGGTCCTGCCGACTCTTTCGATGCTCATTTGTCGCCAGAAGGAGGGAATGATGCCGATGCTGATAATTCCGATGGAAGTGATGGTGAAAGTGATCGTAATTCCTCCGAGGATGTCTCTACTTCAAGTTCTACTTGGGAAGCGCGACTGCGTCGTCATAGAAAGCCGTCACTCAAGGTTCGTGAAAACGCATCAAATGTTGCTACGACACTCACGTCAGCTCTTTCTACGATTAAGTCTGATACTTCAAGGCCTACGTCAAATGTGTCTCCCGGTACTCCAAGTTTGTCCGAACTGTCTCGCACGATTCCACTGTCTCGCACGACTCCTCAAATTTCTCCGAATGCTTCAAAACTGCACAGCGCATCTTCGTCCTCCTCACAACGCATGAACCATGGTCGGCCGAACATCAACCACAGCAATTGTGGTGCTGCTCTTCAATTCACTCCAGCCCAGATGGCTAGCCTCTCGCCTTCAGAGAAGGATGTCCTCTGGAATGAACGCCATCGTTCCAACTTCGAAAATAACTCCCTAACTTTGCAATCCAAGCGAGTTCCTATCGGAGTGCAAGCTGCATACACTGCCTTCGAGAATGGACATGCTACCAAGATCGAACTCACCCAGTCTGGTTTGATTGATCGTATCATTGAGAATCTCGGTTTGAACTCTGCCAACGTCAAGCATACTCCTTCGAAGTGCGAGCCTCTCACCCGAGATGATGATGGTGAACCGTGTCAAGAAGATTTCAACGTGGCTGCTGTTGTTGGCCAGCTCCTCTACTTAGCTGGTCACACTCGTCCTGACCTTGCCTACTCCGTGAACTGTGTCGCAAGATACACGTTTTGTCCCAAGCGCTCGCACGAACTGGCTCTCAAGCAGATCAGAACGTACTTGAAGGCAACTCTCTGCAAAGGCATGATTATTACTCCCTCAGACAACATCCTATCAATTGAAGCTTTCCCTGATGCTGACCTTGGTGGTTTGTATGGTCATGAGCGTGGAGATGACCCAGCTTGTGTGAAGAGTCGTACTGGCTTCATTATTCTCGCAGCTAACTGTCCTATTTTATGGAAGAGTCAGCTACAGTCGAAGACTGCTCTCTCAACCATGGAAGCTGAAATCAGTGCTCTTGCCCATTGCTGCAAGAAATTGTTCCCTCTGATCGATTTGGCCAAGTCTCTTGCTGAACATTTCAAACTCGAACCCGTCGAATCTACCATGAGTGTCACTATTCATGAGGATAATGCTGCTGCTCTTATTCTTGGCAACACTTTACCTCCTGGTTACACTCCACGCAGCAAGTTCTTTCATTTGGAAACAATCTGGTTTCGCGAGGAGATTGCTCGTCGTGGTATCAATCTCGTCAAAGTCGATACGAAAGAACAACTCGGTGATATATTTACCAAAGGTCTCACGCGGGTTACATTTGAGTATCTTCGTAAGAAGTTGTTGGGTTGGTTTTGTCTGCACTGACGACGAGAAGGAGTGTTCAGGTTGGCTCTATTTAGGGACACAACAATTTAGGAATTGACTTACGTCGTCACTCCAGAACAAAAGAACAATGTTAAAATTCCGATGAGGTGGCATTCCGCATGCCTCATCGTCTCTTTTTGTGTTTGTACAACGCTTTTGCGTCTATAAAATTAATCTCTTTGATTTTATCAAGTACTTCATCTCTACAACTCTACACGTTGTTGACCCGCGGCGTGGCAAGTCAATGTTGATATCTCGTAGTAGGCAAGCAGGAGATATCACCGCGCTAGGGCGGCAGAAGCAAGCTAAATTAGCTGATAATTAAGACAGCTGTCTGCTTCAAAAAAGTTCCGCGCAATGGCCAAAAATCCGAAAAAGTTTCACAACTACAGCCCTAACTCGCTCATATCATCTATTGCCATCGCTCCAATACACTTCAAATGCTTGTCGTTTTTGGATAGGAGCTTCATCAGGTGCACACGGTCATTCCATAAAAAAACGACAAGCAAAATCGACAATCAAATATCTCATTATCATGCGGAACGCTCTGGAACTTCTCCGTGATGACATGGAGTTCAATGCCTCGAGGTGTAGTTGGAGAGTTGTGTTGGTTCGCCATCCATGAAATACACCCGCCAACCACGCGATATGGCTTTATACATGACTCATCTTCACTTCCAAGGCGCGGAGGCTGCTATGTCGGTCAGTGCGTCTATATTTACAACTATGACGTTGATGAAAAATCGACATCAATATAACATTATGCGACAAAACATCCATCACCATTACACCAACATCTATCAATTGCCTTTTATTTGTTCGGGGCGACTCTATCATATGCTTATCGATCGATGTGCAAAAAACTCAAGGCAGCGTAGGCAATCTAATACCTCAATACTAAGCAGAAAGCAGAGCGATCGAACCAAGTTTTACGGTATTTTACATTCGTCGGTGGTGTGTGTATGGATCGAATATGGTGAATAAACGCTTCCAATCAACCCCAAACCTTCATAGTACATCTAAAGGATATCTCCGATGAATAATATTGCTTCTATCAATGAAAAAGTAGCATTCTAAGGCATAATTCATGTTTATATTACCTGTACACCTGTCACATTAATAATATCACCTGTCCAATCTTATGCTGCTAGAAAACTCCCCAGGAGCATCCGATTGTCTTTCCATATTGTCCTTGAACGTGAGTTGTTGTTCTATTGGAGTTATTCAATGTGGGAAGGGCTTGTTGTTACATCTACCGTGGAATCAAAATAATTTCCTCATATTCATCTCCCGTCGGAAACTTTGCTCTTTGAACCCCTTTAGAAACGGTTTTGGGTCTTCATATTCGACTTGGTCGTTCTATAAGTGTATAATATAAATATGGTGCATCCACTTCTTAATTATCACTTCAATCATTCAGAAATAGGCCATAGTAGCGGCGACAACATGGAAAATCAACGATTTTTATGGCACCAATGGCAACGGTGATTTCTTAACATATGAATCGTTTGTATCAACAAAATGTTTCTCATATGTAGTCTATAATATTCGGAACCAAGCCGATGAGATTAATAGGCTGTAGTCGTCGTATGGGTGGAGCTGTGGCTACCGTAACGGAGGCTGTCATGGTCATGATGTCGAAGTGATATTTTTGATGGTGATACGCGTTTGTTGGGAGTCTTTTAATAAAGAGAAGAGAGAAGCTTGCTTCCGTCGAGGAGGGGTTTCGTAACGCGGTGAGATAGGTACCAAGCATGAAGCATATTGTATTGTATTGAGCTGAGGTTGGGCTGTGTGAGAATGTTGTGAGGTGCCGTGAGAGCGAGATCCTTTCCTTTCTCTTTTTCCCCGGCTACAGAACAGACAGACCGGGTGGAGGCGGCGTGTAATTTGGCCAACTTTTCTCCCCGGGCATTTTGTTCTTTCCCTATTGAAAATCAGCCCTTTGTAGATTTTAGCAAGATCCTTTCCTTTCTGTACTACGTTGGATGCCAGTGCTGCAAAGATAGAGCAAATATTGATGATAATGTAGATCTTATTTAGCTGTTATTGGCAACAATGATATCCGATATCTTGTCATACAGCGGTTCATGAAAAGGAATATTAGTAGCATTGGCAAAGGCCCAGAGAGTATTGGCAATGTGTTGAGGCTCGAATTCATCTAATGTCTGAAGTGAAACAATGTGATGAGCTACTTTGTCAAACACCTCCGGTTGAGAGACTCCAGTTTTTGCAAACGCCCAAACTGTGTTGGAGATAGCCTGAGGCTTGAATTCCTCCAGGCTATGAAGCTCAGTAATGTACTCAGCAATTCTGCCGAACAACTCCTGACGAGCTACTTTGTCAAACAATGCCTCATGCGCAATGTCAGCTTTTGCGTACGCCCACACAGTATTGGAAATGTGTTGAGGCTCGAATTCATCTAATGTCTGAAGTGAAACAATGTGATGAGCTACTTTGTCAAACAACTCCTGATGAAAGACTCCAGTTGTCGCAAACGCCCATACAGTGTTGGACAGCGCCTGAGAATTGAATTCGTCTAAACTCTGAAGTGAAGCAATGTGATGAGCTACTTTGTCAAACAACTCCTGATGAAAGACTCCAGTTGTCGCAAACGCCCATACAGTGTTGGACAGCGCCTGAGAATTGAATTCGTCTAAACTCTGAAGTGAAGCAATGTGATGAGCTACTTTGTCAAACAACTCCTGATGAGGAAGTTCAACCTTAGCAAAGGCCCATACAATGTTAGCAAGCGATTGCGAACTAAAACTGGTCAAGTTTTCAAGCGCAACGATTTGATTGGCCATGGTATCGAACAATCCACAATGGATTGTGTTGTCCAAAAGCAGACTGTGCAATACTGCCTCAACACAATTTCTGTTTCTGGTGCTACCACCCTCCTTGAGCATAAATGTAATCTTAGCAATACCATGAATTATCAATGAAAGATCTTTCGACTGGTAAGATGGTACTTCACGTTGTGTGATCTCAAAGATTTGGGTAAGCTTGCGATTCATCTCTCCTCTATCTTGGTGGTAATCATCATGAGGTTGATTCTTCCCGAACTTCTTTGACATATTGTTCCAAAATCCTGAAAGGTCAAAGTCAAACTTTGATTGTTCTGCGATCTGAACTAACTCGATTGCTGTGCTGGCGTCCTTGAACCTTTTCATTGGTCGAGCATTCCAAGACGACTGTTGCAGCATGTGATGATCATACCGTGGCCGATTGTGTGGATGCTGCTTCTGCTGCGGACGATCATTCCGAGACTGCTCTTGCAGCATGCGATGATCGTAGTGTTGCCGATTGTGTGGATGCTGCTTCTGCTGCGGCCGATCATAATGAGACGACTGTTGCAGCATGTGATGATCATACCGTGGCCGATTGTGTGGATGCTGCTTCTGCTGCGGACGATCATCCCAAGACGACTGTTGCAGCATGTGATGATCATACCGTGGCCGATTGTGTGGATGCTGATTCTGCTGCGGACGAGCATTCCAAGACGACTGTTGCAGCATGTGATGATCGTAGTGTTGCCGATTGTGTGGATGCTGTTTCTGCTGCGGCCGATCATAATGAGACTGCTGTTGCAGCATGCGGTGATCTTTCTGCGATGACAATTGCATCTCGTTCGTGTGCAGCTGCATATTGCTGCTGTTGGTCATGCGGTGTTCTTGATGTTTCTCAAAACGATGTTCAGAGCGGGCGCGGCCTTGGTTGAATCCTTTGGCATCATTGGATCTGGATCTTTTGCCATTGACATTCAGATGGGAGCGGCTGCGTCCATGATGAGAATGAGAGCGATGAGAATGATTCTCAAAACGATGTTCAGAGCGGCCGCGGCCTTGGTTATATTCTTGGGAGCCATTTGAGCTGTGTCTATCTCTCCAATGGGAGTTTCCACGGGAATTATTGTGTCGATTCATTTTGACGCTGGGCATCCAATGACAGCAAAATCCAGTGCGTCGGCAAGATGGCGTCGGGGACAATGTCGGCGTGGGCAGATTTGACGCAAGCTTTAATGAAGAGGCGGTCCGATGCCTTTGTGCGATGATTGCAACAACGGCTAGTATCTCGGCGTAGAGAACGGACAATAATGGTCGCTGCGTTGGTGTAGAGTAGGCTGTAGGTGTCGATGACAAATGCAGGGAGTTTGAGGGTGATGGTAGAGCCAAAATGCCAGCCGAATTTGGTTCGCATTGCTATGAATTCCTACGTATGTATTTGAACGCGCCATTACTGAGTTACTTTGTCCATCTCTATGGTCGTATCTTCTTTGACAGTTCGCAGATTTCTCGGCATCGATCAATAGGTTTCTGCAAATTTGTAGATTGGACGTGCTGACTGACAGCTTCTGCACTCTCACCGCAGACAATGAGCGATACAGCACCACAGTACAAGGCGACTTTTACCGTGACATTAGCTGCTGTGTGGTTGTCACTGCCACAAGGAAAGTCTGAGTTGGTTTCACTCAAATATGCTGTGTCTTTGTCACTCCTGTCTAGCAAAAGCATTACCTCTGATAAAATCTTTCCGCCGTGCTTCGTCATGATCGGATATGCACCATTCATTAATGAGAGCATACATACCATGGAGGATATGTGAATGGCATGTGATTCAAGACTGCTACCACACCATCCAATCAGAGGTAAAAGTGCAGAGAGACCAACTCTTGTAATTTCAATAGAAGCCGCATCGGGCAAGTTGGCAAGCAGTGCGAGGAGAGGATTGATACCTGCTACTAACATACCAGCAATGCGTTCGTCATTACCGTCACGTCCTCCGAATTGAACTTGGTTTATCACCCTATGCATCATATCTGCAGTAGCTTTTCGAGCCAATACATTGGCAGTTGCTTGTGGAATGATGCAGTTAGGGTGCTGAGACAAAGTCGACAAGTAATGAATCCATTTTGATTGAGCGAAGCATATAGCTGTAATCAAGGGTGCTTCCTCACGTCCACTGTGTCGTATCGCAGTTTCAAATGCGGAAGTTAGAAAAGGGTTGAATTTTGCAACGAAGGCTGGTGTTGATGCAGTGTCTGGTTCAAAAGGAGACAATGATTCGATCGCAGATAGAATAATTGCCGCCCCAAGCCCCTGATGAAAAGACTGAACGTCATCTAGCAAAGTTAATGCAACCGGAATCACATCTGATAAAGCACTATCACATGCTTTAAAAGTGGAATGTTGGGAGAGCACAGCACAAAAGATCAATGTGGCCGCAGACACTCGAAACCTGTTGTGCTCTTTTGTCAAGTCGGAAGTATCTACATCTGGTTTTTGATTCTCTAGCTCTCTTGTTTCATCTCCAATGCGTCTCACCAACGGTATATATGAACCTACTGGCTTTGACGCAACATCACTGACATTTGAGACGGAGTTGGATGGATATGATAGTCTCGCATAAAAGAATGCACGCACAGTTGATGTAATCACTTGAACACCGACGTGACGACTAATGCTTTGAAGCAATGGAAGGATATCGGTAGAACTATGTTCGTTTCCATCGTGTGCGTTCATTCGTGATGGTAATCCTATGACCGATGCTGTATGAATCTGTTTTAGTACCCCAGCAGCAGTTCTGAAACCCAAGCAATCAGACCAAGGTGCAATAAAGTTAACCGACCGAGCAGACCAATCAATAACTGAGCGTTGCATAAATGATGATGAAGACATCAAATCAGAATCATCCATCACAGAATAAGGAGAAGGCGAGCAGTACTTCAGAGCAGCTGCAATAGACATGGGATTGCAGATTTTTGTTTCATCTTTGCTGTTTTCAACGATCCAATCCATGAGCGTTCCAATACTAAACTTTCCACTCTTGAATGTCCCATCTCCGACAAACGGAACGCAAATGACAGTTGCAATTGATAATGCCTCCTTGAATGCAGTTAAATCACTCTTGTTATTCACATCCATGATGCCTTGTGAGGAGGAGAGCAATGTAACGCAATATCCCAACAGCCGAAGTAGACATGGAAAAACTTTGTCCTTGGTCTTGTTTGTTGCATTTATATCATCGTTGGGAATCGTTTTGGACATCCAATGAGAAATATCTTGAGAAATGCCATACATGATTCCCCCAATTTGAAGTAGCTCATCACTGCTACTATTTTCATTGTTGTTATTACATATGTGCTCTTTATCAAGATTTTTGACCACTCCATCAATATTATCACAAGAAGCTGTTGCGGTGCTAAAATTGTGTTCTGTAGCGTTTCTGACAAAATATGCAAGTAGCAGTTCATAATGCTCAATAACTTTCACCACACCATTTATTGAAATAGCCGAATCAATCAACACTGGGCGGATGATTGATTCGTAACAGTAGAGTAGTTCTCGTGTTATAGCAAGTGGTATTCTTGTATCCGACTCATTGCATATTGCAAGCCCGCTGCTACCAACCTCCAACAATTTGCGGTACCAAAATTCACACACCGGTGGAAGGCAGGGCAGTGATGAGTCCTCATCATGAAAGTGTTCAAGTTCATTTACGTCATCTCCATCGTTTGTATGATGATGTATCGGATCACTGTAGTGGTTCACCAACGAGGCACACGCTTTTTGAGCGGCGGCCTCCAGTGATGATTGACTATTATCCGTTGTCGTTGACGAGATTGTTGAGATGAGAGCAGTCATCTTGGTGCATTAATCATGGCATAGGCAGAAGAGGAATTAATAGGCCATGCACAAACAACAACTTCTTGTTACAATTCAGTCAGTTACTGTGAGAGAGAGTCTTAGTTTATTTTCTACACGCGTAACTTAGACTACGTGGTGATAAGATTATCTAAAGTGTGTGCGTTCGTGAGTACGTTCGTCATCACAGTGGGTTGAGATCTCTCTGCATTTCCATCGATGATGCGACGAAAAGCATTGGTGTCTGTACAATTTGTAAAAAGGTTTATGGCGTCGTTGTGGCAACTGTAGTTGGGTAACGACTTGGTCAAGGGTCCATCGCCTAGTAAGGAGATAGCTTCGAGACCGAGCCATTTGAAATACCGCGGTCCCAAATACATCGATTCTGAAACCGCTGCGACAGTTGAGTCTTTGATAGGTTTATCAATGTACTTAAGTGCAGATTTAGAAGAGATAAACTTGATGATACAAGTGTCCCATGGAGCCAAGCGTAATCAATTACACACTTCCTCGCAATCGAAAGAAACGAAAATCAGATCTTGGCTTGTTCACACTCGTTGCAGGTGACCTGATGAGGCCCAATTTGGGACGACCATACGCGCTACTCTAGCAACATATCCTATCTAACGCTGTGAATATAGCACTCAAATGCTTCTAGTGGCCCATTACAGTTGGTCATGATAGTATAGAAGCATCTTATTCACGGCACAAGCTTGTATTGGTGGCATTGGCGTCGCTACAACGTCTTAGATGACCGAGAGGCCCAATTTGTGCTGGACGTACGCGCTACTCTAGTATCTATAGCGAAGCTCAGATCTTGGCTTGAATTAATAGTAACTATTTAAACACATATAATATCGTGAATAATACTATATACATGTTTACTACAAGCGAGCTGCCACTTATTTGATAATACAAGTGTCCATCACATCAACAAACTTCTTGTTAATCTTGGCCGCCTTTCTGTAGACAGCTTCATAGAATGGATGACCACTTCCCTTGTACCTTTTGTGGAAGTACAAGCCAGGAATATCCGAAACGAAACCAACCTTCACGACACGACCAAGCTCCGCCATCTTGCCAAATCGCGGATCATCTACGTCCAACCACAAGGGGTCTTTGAGGTTCCAATCCATGAGGCTATGATCAAGATAATGGAGGATAGTGCCGACGAACATGGCCTCTCCATCCGTTCCAGGGAACAAATCCTTGTGTTTCTGAAACTCCGCAAAGAAGATGGCACGCACTTGCACGATGAAGTTGACAAACTCAGAATGCTTGGTTAGATCCACGATTTGTGCATGCTGCCAAACGTTTTCCTTGATTCCGTGATTGAAGGCTTGGACGAGTGGTTTCTCGGGCTTCAACCAGCCTGGCGACGTTAGGCCTTCATCTACCCATGTCTTGAAGAAACCATTGAAGGAGGTGTATCCAAAGTAGTTGTACAGCACTGTGACGACACTGCTCTGTCTAAAGAATGGATTCACGTCGGCCAAAGCTTCGTCCACATTGACACCCCAATTCGCCATGGCATGAAGCTTGACGTGTTGAGCAGCGATCGTGTTAAACCAGAGAAGTGTCATGGTCTCCTTCGCATTGAGATTGATATCATCCAGCTTAGCTTTGACGAATCTCTTTGTGTCCAAGTCAATGTCGACGGCAAACAAGTCTGCTACTTGAAAGTTGCATTCATTGTCAACGGAGGGAAAATTGGCAAAGAAGAACCCTGCAATGTTGCCAAGCTCGTTTCCTTCCTTTGTGCGAGCATAGTAATGAATGGCCTGAGTCTGTTCAAGCAGCAGTTTGGCACACATTGCTTAGTAGTCGCAGTCCATTGGTTTGATAAGGCCACGCTTATAGAGGAACTGACGAATGCGGAGAATAATCGTACGATGCTTCCACAACATGTAAGAGAATGGGCCGATGAAAGTAAATCCCCAGAGAAAATCGAAGAAGGGTATGTAGCTGCACAAAGCACATATGAAGGAGGTCGCAAACATGAGCACACGTGTGTGTATATGTGTTGGAAAGTAAAAGTAGCAGCACAGGTCAAATTCTACTCACATATGGTCCATGTCCAACTCCTCTGCTTCTTCAACCATATTCAATGATTTACGCAAATCATCATTCATGTCTCTAACAGACTTCTTGGACAACAAGCTGTTGGATCTCTTGGCACGCTCACGAACAATTTGGTTTTCCCTCCTCGTAACCTCCATATCCTGTACACCACTCAACAGTTCGTAGGTATCAAATTGTTCATGAAGCTTGCTATTGTTCAGGATCGACTCCTTGACTTCATCCAAAGTCTTGATGGGAGGTAGAGTGCGATTACTTGGTGAATGTTTGTGTCCACGATGTGTTCGATACCCTGCGAATTCTTGGTTCTACCTCTTGAAGACCCAATACACGTAACACATGTACACCAGAGTAAGGGCAAGTAGACCAATCAATGTAGGAATTGGGAGTTGGTAGAGTCCGAAGGACAAGAGCGCAGCGATGATAGCTCTTCCGATCATGATTACAATATGGGAGAGTCTTGGATGGTAGTAAATTTTTGGCTTGACTTGCTTTGATATTCCTTGACCTTGACCTTGACCTGCCTGGTTGGTAGGAGCTTGGAAGCGTCTTGGTCTTGTTGAAAATTATGACGAGAAGCGATAGGTCAAGATTCATCGTCAATTTTTGTTGCATACGTACTTGTAATCTTGAGGGCGTCATCAGCCTGACGTACTTTCACAGAAGGAATGCACTGTTGGCAATCATCTTTTACGTAGAAATGATTCTATGTTGGATTGGGCGTCTCGGTGTCTTGGTCTTATCTGGCGAGAAAGAAGTGGAAGGTTCTGTCGTGGAAAAACGTACCTACTATGTGCGTGACCGTCGATTGAAAACAGTCCGAAACGGTTCTTCTCATAGGGAGTGTGGTCCCACATGTAGGCAGCCTCTTCTTTCCAGTCCACACAAGCCACAAGCATCTCCAGTCTGTTTTGTATTCGTCTGGAGTCTAGGAATTCCTGGAATCCCTAAATATCTCTTTCACGAGTAAGCTTCTTTGTTACAAGATAATTGACACTTTGGCGATACTGTGTGGGTTCTCCAACAGCATGTTTTAGAAACGACTACTTTGCCGAGGTACCCCCACGCCGCAAGAATGTACCTCGAATCCCTCAGCTCCGCTCCGCATGGCATTCTTCCTCTTGCAAACGCATCGTGGTCTTCCTCCAAACCCGCCCATCAGAAATTCTACGGCCACTCCTACACTGCGCCCACCCCAAGAATCCACTTCCTCCAACAGTTCGGCCTCGCCTGCACCAAAGCGTTCGCCATCCACCTCCGGCGGCCAACCCGTACCCAGCAGGCCCCACAGGCGTCCTCGGGCACAGCCCGGGCCCCTCCTGGTTTAAGTTCTCCTTTCTCTACTGATCCTCGGGTCTAGAGAGTAGCTACTAAAATAATCTATCTATCTTACTGGCATGGTATCATATTATGTACCGAGCTTTTCTATCTACGCACGTGACCATTCATGCCACGTCAACAGTGAAACATCAACTTTAGCACCATGGGGAGGTGCCGTAGTATAATCATAATCTTTGATAGATAGATTATTTTAGTAGCTACTCTTGTTTTAGAATACCTTTTCAATACATACTGAATTCAGCCTACTAGGTCATACTTATCATCATTCGAAGGTGTTTGCAGCTAAGTAGCCAGTCACTGTGTGGTAGCAACAGCCCTTTGGCCGGCCAACTTATTGTTAGGTTTAAGGAAATCGAACAGCCTTCACTGTGCTCGGCATTGATTTTTTAGGATAATTACTGCAGATGATATGACGTGATGTGCTTCCTGCGGCATCGCAGAAAACGATGGCATCAAGTTGAAGACATGCACCGCCTGCAAATCTGTTCGATATTGCAGCATTAAATGTCAGAAGGATCACAGACCGCATCACAAACGAGAGTGCAAAAAACGAGCAGCTGAAAGTCGTGATGAGGTTTTGTTTAGGCAGCCTGAAAGCAGCCACCTCGGGGACTGCGAGATCTGTTGTCAGCCGCTTTTGCTTGATGAAAGAAAGTCTACGTTGATGCCATGTTGCAGCAAAATGGTTTGTAATTCTTGTGACATGAGAAATAGAATGACCGAGGTGGATAGGGCACCATCTCCGGGTGTTTCGACCTTGGCGAGCATCCTTACGCAAAGTGAATCGGCCGAAACAAATCCATTCCACGATATAGCGAGATTATTCGAATCTATGCCTAGAGCAGAATTAAGGTGCCCATTCTGTCGGCAGCCAAGGTCATTGAATAACCAGAAAGAAATCGAGAAGATTTTCATGAAAAGAATAGAGGTGAATGACCCAGTTGCTATGTGCAAGATGGGTAAACAGCGCCACCGAGAAGGAGACTGCAGCACTGCATTTGAGTGGTATACTAAGGCAGCCGGATTGGGTGACACGGCAGCTCATTATCTATTATCTTGTTTGTTTCTGAATGGAGAAGGTGTTGAGAAGGACAAGAAAAAGTCAATATACCACATGGAACAGGCTGCCATTGGTGGGCATCCCAGTGCGAGACACTGTCTTGGCATCATTGAGGGGAACAATGGTAGGCGGGAGAGAGCAGCGAAACATTGGATCATCGCCTCCAAACTAGGACATGATGATTCAATGAAATCAGTAAGGGAATTCTATGAGAAGGGATATGTCAGCAAAGAGGACTTTTCCGAGGCTCTCCGTGGATATCAGACTGCTGTGGACGCGACAAAAAGTCCATATAGAATGGCAACAGACATGTTTTCACATTATGATAATTACTAATTCAACCCTTGAGCTTGAGTAGGTAGGTATCTGCGCCTTCATTGCCTTAGCCTGGCCCAAGGTGCATTGTCGCATTTTTTTCTGCTTGCTCCTACTACAGCCCCGACCATGTCATAAATTATGGTAGCCATATCTAAGATTGGCATGGCATCCACCCTTGCTGGCATGGTTTGCCTTTACGAGTGCGGAACTTTTGATCTTGCATGCGGGCATCTTGTCTATGTACATCAAGGGTTAATATGTATCTTTAATGTACATCGCTACACAGCTGGCAAAGCTCCTTTTTTGGCGCCACGACAGCACCGTGCTTTTTGATTGCGCATTAAAAGTATTGCGTTGCTTGTTGTTTCATTGTTCATTGGTGCTACAAGCATGTGTGACTGTGTGTAGGAGGAGCTATCACATATCTTATCTCCCATTATCAAATAGTATAATATCATGTCGCAGTCATTAGCAGCCGCGAAAGCACTTTGGATTGAAGTGGGCGATGGAGTGGACGACAAGTCGCTGACAGGTAAATCTTCGTTTGCAGCTGCTCTTATTCAGTGTCCTAGATATATGTACCTCTATTGCTTACCACATATATGTTTGCCTATACAAGTTTTCTCCTCAAACAAAGTGCTCAGTGCGTTGCAATGTGTTATTCGATGCCCGTGTAAAGAAGCTCAGCGGTTTAGTGACATGTATATGAAACCGATTGTTAACGCAATTCTTGACCAGCAGGTTGATAGAAACGAGAAGGATACAAATAAAACAATCGCTGCTATTCTTCGCACTTCCATTGATATTGCGACGAAAGAATTGACGAACCCATGCAAGACCAAAAAATGTAGCACACTGGAAGCTCTTGGTAGTATATTCGACAAAAAGAAGGCATATTATGGAGATTCTGAATCCAGTGGTAACCCACAAGTTAGGGTGGATATGATCATGAGATTTGGTCACTCCAGCCATAAAGGGTTTCATCATTTAGCCACAAGAATAGCTCAAAGACCTTCGGAATTCACGAATATGGACACCCTACATTTTCTCCTACTAGCGACCATAGATGCGTCGTTCGTTTTCAGTCTGGATGAAGCACCACGCAGGATCTCCCGAGCTACAATGGATCATCTACTTGGGGAAGACGACTTGACAAAGTACCCAACACAATATCTTTATCTAGTGCGTCATGATTTGCAGAGGCTATGCAAGAAATTATCGCTCTCAACACCACAACTAATGTCAGAGTTTAACCAATTTTGGAGAAGTCTGACTCTGAAGCTAATTAAATCAGAATCACAAGAGCACAAGTTATTTGGATTGAAGGAGATTGAATACCTCATTGATGCGTGCCGATTACCAGAAGCATATATTGTGAAGGGGGCAGGGTATGAGTTTGTAAATGGGCGGTATGAAATATCTCCATTGGTGATATCGAATGGATGTGTGAGCGCTCAAACCTTCACGTATGAAAGGACAAGTGACTGCGGAAAGAAGTTAGTACTCCAACCATGTCTAATGACAGAGCCTGGCAAATCTCATTGCGATGTATGGTTTTACCTGTCGTCGAGCACAACAGGTGTCGACTACTACTTTCATGAAACAAATCCAAATGAAGAACAAGCGGTGCCTCTCCGGCGTTGGAAATGCATTGGGGGCAGCAAGCATCCGCCACCGACACTAGAGCAATCATCAAATACAATTCCTTTCAAAGATGAAAAAGGCAACCTCGAAAAGCAATTAAACAAATGGGCTGTAGAAAATGATGTCTACGGAATTATTTTAGGGAGATGCATCGACGAAAGTCACCTTCGAGCCTCTGCTTTCCTCAGAAACTTTCTTTCAAAGATGAATACTCCGAATCTTACCAGTGAACAACTTGCGCTCTCAAATTCTCTTGGCCAAGGTGCTAGCGTATTGGAATCGATCTTGCCTTTACTCACAAGCACCGGGCCCACGATATCATCACAATCACAACCTATACAGCCAATACCTTCTTCATCTGCATCCAGTTACTTGACGGCTATTGAAGCGGCAAAGCAACGTTTGCTCTCTGCACAAAGATGGAAGGAATCCATGGAATCCGCCTTGCAAGGCTATCTAGATGCGTCTAGAGAATTGCAAGCTGCCCGTTCATCTCTGCTTGAGTTAGAGCGAAACCATGGAATAATCGATGTTGATGCAGACGATGAAGACGAGGCACCGCAGGCGAAGAGATCGAAAACGAACAAATCTTGATGTGCAGTACAATAGGTGATGCTCAAGGATTCTGAGGAGAGAAAGCAAGATATTATTTACACATAATCTACTTTAGTCTCCTATGTTTCCTTACTCTTCACAACCAACGCTGTCCCATCTGCATAACGACAGTAGACTCTCTTCATAGCTTCAAAGTCAGGCGACGCCGTAGCAACAAAGGCAGGATGCTTCAACACGCTATCTCTCCACTCAAAATACTTGGAATACTCTGCTGTTGAGGGTACCTCAAAATTTCGAAAGTGCTTCAACACAACCTCCATTCTAGCGCCAACAAGCCATGGAGCAATGGTAATATCAACCATACTAATCTGATCCCCATAGAAGAACGGCCCCTTGCATTTCACACAAAAGTCCAGCACGGCATTGAGCATTTTATCAGCAGCCTTATCTTGATCTTCTTTGTTTTGTTTCAATAGTAGCACGTAAAATTGCGTGGCGATGTCATCATTTAGCCTACTTGACCACATCCTTGCTTCAGCCCGCTGAGCTGGACCACCAGGAAGGAGCTTGTTTTTGCCATTATTATCGTACACTTCGTCAATGTACTCGACACAAATCAAACTATCACAAACAGACATGGGCTTGTTGCTTCTTCGGTCAATGATGACCGGAACAAGTCCGAGTGGATTACTCTCCTTTAACAACGGTATTCTATCTAATGAATCTCTTGAATAGACACCAACTGGGTCAGTAATCTTTAACGCTTCCGTAACTTTGAATTGACCGGGACATTTGATTTCCATTGCCATCCAAGCTCTTTGAGCATATGGGCAGAACCATGCCGAGAGAAGTTCCATCTGTTTATTGCCGCTGTCATCGGTGGGAGTGTCTCCTCCGTCCCTCTTTCTCTTTTTATCATCACCCCCCATTGCCTGTTTTACAGTTCTTGATGTACAATCTTGGGAAGGAAGTGCTGAAGAAGATGCTTCGCTGCTGCTTTCAGCGGATGGATGTATACGATTAACAAGTGCCCTAGCGCAATACAAAGGGCGAATATGGCAACGGTCGCGTATAGGGCTTGCTGTTGACGATTGATGCCGCGTTGGACCAGGTCAATCTCGTGTCGGATTTGTGTTTCAGATTTTTCTACGCTGTGATTCATTCCTTTGGGTGCCTACAATATCTTGTCGACGACAACTTAGGAGTAACAATGATTCCGTATGGGCAATTGAAAATTGATTTTTATATTGCTGCCGTCGTTTTTTGAGTCAGCTTTGTGTTCCTGGCCGCCAGATGTGACAGGAGCTACTAGTTATTTTTATATACATTAAAGCCCCTTAATTAAATTACTTCACCACTGCCTCGTCACCCGAACGCCACGCACTATGCTGAACTCGATAGGAAGTGTGTATTTTTTGTACATTCCTTGTCATCATCAGCTCACTTCCAGAAGCCACTCTCAACAGCACAACATTCACCATGGGCAGATCAACAACAACCCTCCTATTCTGCCAATTACTGGCAACAGCCCATTCATTCAACCTAGGAACCATCTTCAAGCCGCCAACTTTCCAAGCCGGCGCAGGCAAAAGCAACAACTTGGCCAACGAAGAAGCAGTCCTATTACAACAAATATCCGGCACAGCAAATGGAAAGAATGCAGATATCGAAACACAAGCACGTGTCCTAAGCTTGGTAAGAAAATTGGAAACATCCGCACAGCCAAGTCCATCGTTGTTATCCGATCCAAAGGAAGCCAAGATCCTCGATGGCGACTGGTTCCTTCAATACACTGCTCCAAGTGACATTGAGAATGTCGACGCAGATGAAAAGTGGACTGCCACTGCCGATGAAGCAAAGATTACCACGAGCAAGGCTGGGTTACAGGGTGCAGTTAGTGGAGGGGGGATCCCTGTAGATGCTTCCAACAACGTGGCGAAACAAACTTTTGATCTCGAATCTCAAAGAGTAACGAATGAAATCAAGACAGGGTTGGGTTTGGTAATAGTAGGTGGACCTTTTCGACAAAGCCCAAATGTTCCTCTAAGAGCTGTTGTGGGATTTGATACTGCCAAAGTTGGACCATTGGATATTAGTTTCTTATTTGATATTCGAGCGAAAATTAAGGGGTCGTATGATTCTGGATGGGTGGAGACTACGTATGTTAGTGATAGTGTGAGGATTGGACGTGGTAACAAGGGCTCAATGTTTATTTTGACACGTGATCGAGATGCAGTAAATTAACTTGTTGATAGAATAGTAATTGTAATCATGTATGATATCATTCAGCTTCTGTGAAGATGTGATTATTTTGCAACTTTGTCTGTACGCGTTGAGGTTTCGGCTTCATCATCAGATGCTGCTGCTTTATCATCATCCGCATTCTGATCAAAATGTTCCCAAATCGGGGCACGTGCCGCCCAGTTCGTTAGGGAATGATCAGTTGTGCCAGCCCAAACTGTCTTTATCTTGCCAAATCGATGACTCCAAAAATGATCCTTATCACACTCATCACCAGGCTGGGCGTTCTCCCATCCATCATCACGCATGGGGTTTGCTGATCTGACATAAAGTGCTCTAGATGATTGTATCAATGATGATATGTTAGGATGTTTTTTGAGCCATTGGACTGAGTGGGTCGAGTCAGTGAACGTGATTGAACGTATCCTCGGGAGCAGAGTACATTGATTTTTATCCAAAAGATATCGTACAAGTTGCCCACCTGCAGCTGAGTGTGCAAGGACGTAGATGTGCCCATCACTACTTGAGGCAGGAATGATTGCGTCGTCTACTTCTGCACTGCACTCTTGCTGAAATAAGCTACGAACACTCACTTGAAATGTGTCCATTCCGACGCGATCACCTCGTGCATTTGGATCAATAACTACACAATTCATACCCCGGCTTCGAGCCTCACGCAGTAACGGAAGCGCTGTCGATGGTTCAAGACCAGTTGTGAGCAAATGTTGACGACTGAATATGCCAGCCGAGACTTTTCCTTTTCCTGTCGAAACCAAGAACGTATCTTTCGACTGATTTTCATTACCGCTCTTGCATCTACCAACAAGTGCTCGAATAGGCTCAAGCACAATTATGTTTCCCTCGTCATCTCTTGGCCATTCTCTAACGGACTTGGGATCTGATGACAAGTTTGAAGATTGACTATCAAGTCGAGCACTAAGTCCACCTCCCTTTCCATCGCACACAGTGACCCACACAAGATCACAAGCCTCCGCCATGATTTCTTGTGCTGCCGATTGACAGAGGTCAGCAATGGCATCGTACATTTTACCATCTGCAATGAATTTACTTCTGTTTTCATTTGTTATAGCTGTGTTGGATGGTGTATAGTATAGCCGCGTTATACATTGGTCGCAACTATCGTCCACTGTATTACTTTCGGTGCAAGCGTTGCACTTGTCTAGCTGAAACTCAAACCCAATGGAAGATAGAGTCCGCCTAGCTCTGGTTTCAAATAATGTAGATTTTACTTCAACACTGTTGTCAATGGTAGCATCATTGTGGAGTGAATCATCTGTTATGCTGTCATCATCATTTTCCTTCTGACTGTACTCTTTCAAATCATATCCAAGCTGGTAAAGCTCACAAATATGTAAAATTGACTTTACCTGTGCCTCGTGCTGGTCCCACGTCGTAGTTCCAGACAACATTACTCCACGATACTGGTGCTTCAGTGTTTTCTCTCTTTGTTCTTGTTGTGATTCAGGTGATTCTTTTGCTGCAGTGTGTGAATGAAATAATGGTATGTGCAACTTTTTCTTCCAAGAGAGTCGATGAGACGAGTGAAATAATGGCAGATGACGTCGTGGCTTTTGTTGTGGAGTTTGTTCCTTCTGTGGCTGAGGTTCAGATTGATCAGTATGTTTCTGCTGCTCATTATTGTTGCATATATTTGTCGAAGGAAGAGTACACACTGCATCACATGCAGCAGTATTTTTGTCACTATGATGAGTTGTGGTCCCATTGGTTTGAATGCTGCCGATTCTATGTCCTTGATGATGATGATGATGACGAGAATGAGACGGAGGATGAAGAAAGAAGTTATCAACCCTATCAAGGAACCTTTTAAAGCCATTTTCTGTATGATGTTGCTGAGACTGTGGCTGTGTTTGAGGTGAGTCTTCAACTTTTTGCTCTTCATTTGATGCTTCAATATTTGCATCATCGTCATTATTCTTCTTTTGCACTACATCATTGGACGAAGGATCCGTTGTAGATTTTATCGGAGCTTTCAATTCTGATTCTAATGAGTTGGCTAGCGGAGGCGATATATGTGACAGTAAAGATTTTAGACGATGTGCAGTTGCCTGACCCATCGCATGAGATGAATGTCGATGCGGACTATCTTCAAGCCGTATCTGCGCGACATCTGCAGCAACCGCCAGAGAGACAGGTTTTGCGCTCGAGCCTTTATCGGTCTCTTGGCGAGATGATTCTGGCATCATGATGAGTTGGTGCTCTGATTTTGTTTATGTTGGATTCTATCGTCACAACAACAACACAATTCACAACTGCGAGATGTCAAACAGATGGAGAAAAATCAAAATTTGATTTGGATTTTGACTTCGCCTAAATTTCGATCCGTGACCAAAAATCTCTCCGTTAGTGCTGCATCGTTTTACACCACAACCACATTCTTAAGTAGGTGAGAAAAGAAGCCATACATGAAAATGAAGCAATCGAAAGTTATTTGTTTTGAGATATCTACAATGTGTTCATCATTACCCTGTCCTACCTTCTCCACCTAATTGTCCATGTGCACGCGTATGTCTACTACACGCAAGTTCAACTCTTCTTTGAGCTTTTTGAATTCAGCAATAACTGAATCTAGATCTTCTTGGTCCATCCGAGAGGTTGTTACCACTTCTGCATTGACGACAAAGTCACGCTTATTCTGCTCTCCACGTCGAATCTCTGTTTGTACATCTTCAATAGACATATTTCGTGAAGCGATTGCTTCTGCAATGGCAGCAAGCATCCCTGCTCTATCCTCACCAACACAATGAATCTTGAAACCAGCAACGGCATTCTGATATGTTCCTGTCCGACGACGTACAAGTGGACTTGCTCTGATATTTAAGCTCTTCAAGTCTTTGTTATTGTGCAATTTGTCTACCAACTCTCCTCTCTTTTCGGGTGGTATTGAGACATGCATCAATGATACGTGCTCTTGCCCCAGACGGATCATTTTTGAATATGTGACATTTCCTCCAGCATCAGCAATTGTGCGAGCCATTCTGGCGACGTGACCAATTCTATCAGGACCTGCACCGCTAATACATAAATGCGCCAATGCTGCATCTTCGTCCACTGGACAGGCAAACATATCGTCAAGACCCTCCTTCACCAATGTAAATGTGGCACCAGTAGGAAATGGAGCTTCCAGATCTTCACCATGTGAAACATCACCTCCTCTCATGGCACTCAAGATACAAGTCCATAACAGAGATGTTCCTGCCACCCAAGGAATACGAGCCCACATCGGCATGAATGCAAAGTTGATGAACGTCGACGGAACCCATACCTTCCACAACGCAGCCAGATCCTCCTTCATATTTTCTCTATATGTTCTCAACATACGCATCATATCTGGATCCTTCGACATGACCATCTCTCTCGTTCCATAAAATACCGGAAAGTACAACAGCGGATGGTGCACAAATTGATCCAAAAACACCTGTCCACACAACGCCGTAAGTCCCTTCACATCCTTTATCTTCTCACGAATCGGCTTAGCCGCAAACGATGCTGCATTGGGAAACAGCCGTCCAAAGAGAGGAACGTAGATTGCATATTGAACTCCACCCAGGTAGAAACATCCAAAGGTTGCAAATGCGGCATTGCGCTTCCAGTCGATTTCCTTTTTGCCTTCGACGACGGTTTGTACGAGGAGATCGGACGCGGATGTTTTGAAGGTGGATATGACTACTCCGAATGCGAGTGGGTGTTGGATTGGTATTTGGCGTAGGCGGCTCCACATGATGTGTTTGCTGCTGTTGGTATGTATGTGCCAATGCAAATGATGACCGCACCAACCATGGTGAGAATTGGAATTTGTCGGGCCAGAGCAGGGAACGTGCTGATACTCCTACTTTGCTACGTTGGAAATGGTATTAAAGTGCCGTCTACGTTGGAAATAGTAATGAATTGCTAGGGAGTCCGCATTTATGGGACCGCCTTCCAATTATCAAAAATCAATCGAGCCCTCCATCGCCCATTTCCATTTCGACGCCATTCCATCACTTTCCACACAATACCATCGTAGCAATGGATTTTGAAATAGCCGCCCAACGCCTCGCCAACGACCAAAAGTCAGCCCTAGCCCGCTCCCGCGCCTCACGCAACGCCCGTACCGCCTCCTCCAAAGCCAGACGAGAGGCCTCGGCCGCCAAAGCCAAGGCCGAGGCACGTCTCCGTGAAAAGAAATTGGCAAGTGAACGGAATGCCAAGATTGTGGATAGAGTGGTGCAATGTGTCAGGCGGGTAGAGAGGACATTGGGTGCTACGAATGTGGCAAAGTCTGTAGTGAATGGATCTATGCAAACTAATGGTGGTGGTGCTGTTGCTGGAAATTCAACAAGTGAACACACGAAAAATCTATTTGATAACCATCCAATACTATTAGCACAGGGATGGAAACTGCAAGCAACCTCCATCCACGGCGAGGGCGACAAAATCGCACTGCCACCCAGCATCTTAGAGGCTCTCACGTCCAACAATTCATCATTAGATCCATGGGGCAGTGGGCGCAATGGCCGCCCATTGGCATTTCGTATTGGAGTGCTGGATCCGGAATATACTGGTTTCCCTGCCAGTGAAAAGATGAAGGCGTTTGTGAAGAGTGTTACAGAAGATGTTGTGGTCTCGTCACAACAACAAGTGGCTGCAGCTTCTAATGGACAGTCATCAGCAGCAATATCATCTAATGACAATGATGAAATCATGAGTGAAGACAGCGATAATGACAACGACGAAGACGCAGAAGAAATTTCTACTCACATAGACGCCTATCTCGACGAACTATCTCACAGATACATCTCCTACACACACGGCACAGTTGTAGAGTTCACACAAGAAGATGGATGTGTAGGATTACCGGAACCAATTGCACGTGCGTTGTTGCAGCAAAATTCGCATTCCATGGGGAGAATAAGGAGTGTTGAGAGTCTGAATCGAATTCCGATCAAAAGGACAGTTGATCCTGCGTCTAGTTCAAATTCATCATCATCACCTGATATTGTTGATGGTGCAAAGGAAGATAATAGTGAAGGCGATGCAATGGACATTGTTCCAACTAATGACTCACCTGAAGATGTTGCACAAACTGAAAAGACACCTGGTCACCTTGCCTACGGAGCATTCGATATTCCCGACTTGCCAATCGAAATCACTCCAATAAACTCTCTTCCCGCCGGTACAGATTGCACCTTCACACCCACCGCATCTTCCATCAAGAATGGTTTCTACAAATTAAAAGATGTCAAGGCAGTCCTAGAACAAAGTTTGATGCGTACACGAGCGACATTATCCAAAGGTGATATGATTCGAACATGGAGGAGAGGTGTTTCGTTTGATTTGATTGTGTCGAGTCTTTCACCGTCGGAGTTTGGTGTTGTGAGTTGTGTTAATACTGACTTGAATGTGGAGATTGGAAACCCGGAGGATGACGATTTGGCTGAGTTGAATATACCACCAGAACATAATAGTGAAGGTGGTAAAGAGTCCTCTGGACAAAGTGCGATGGGCCAGGGTAGACTGTTATCTGAGGATACATTGCAAAAACAACCAACAGGAGTGGTGGCAGTTGAAACAACACCAAACTCACAAGTTGATTTAGCTCCAGAACCTGACAAAGTAGAAGGAGTCTGTAACATTCAAATCCGGGGTCGGTCACCTACTGGTGATAATGTAACTGGAAGACGTAGATTCGATGTGGAGTTGTCTACCATGAATGATTTATTTCAATACGCATCTTATATTTGTGGAGCAGATCCAAAGACGTTGCGATTGGTCACACGGTTCCCCAGGCGAGTGTTTGCACTATCATCGGAAGAAGAGCAAGATAATGATGCAACGTTGAAGAAAGCTGGATTGAATCAGGGGCAGGAACTCTTTATGATTGAATATCTGTAACAAGTAAACGTCAAAATACTATAGTGCCATACTTATATGAATTGGAAACGGTGACCTGAGAGATCAAATTTGTACCATCCTTGAGTTCCATGTATTCGACCGTTCCTGTTTCAGTTGGTAATAGTGGTGTTTGTTATTGTATATGATACATATAATCGTTGCTTCAATAATATGTGTAGTATTCTTCTACGCTAATTGATCGTTATTTACTTTAAGTAAGTCATGTTAAAGTTAATATATTCAGCAAGAATGGTGAATCTTGAAGTGGCAATCAAACACATTTTCTGAACAGAGATTACCTGCATTTCAAATATCATACTTCATTAAGTAAAACTAGACTGCTCATAACGCCAGTATTGAACTTGGACGTCTTCAGTCTTTTTCCAATATGCGGAAAGGTCGTCAATGGGGATGATCTCAGGCTCGATCCCATGAACAGCAAAGAAGTCTTCGCATGCTGTCTTCGAAGGGAAGCCAAACCAATCGTCCATGATGACATATCCTCCAATGCTGAGTTTATCATAGAGGTGATAGAGAACATCTACAGTTGATTCATACATGTCTCCCTGCGAATAGAATTGCAATATGCCAGTTAGAAGAGAACCACACACACACACACACAATATCAACTCAAGCAAATATCTGCATGTATGAGTAAGGATGAGGATGAGCTACTCACATCAAGCCTCATGATAGATAAAGACTTAATCTTTTCAGCAAGAGGTGGCATTGTCTCATTGAAGAAACCTTTTGCGAAGATGACATTCGAATCAAGCAATCCATACTTGATGAAATTGTTTGCAACAATATCAGACGCAACCTCAAGATAGGGAGTGTTATCCCAGCCAGCATCTTTCTTTGACAATTTCTTCTCCCCTGGAGGCAAACCCATGAAAGAATCGCACACGTACGAAACACGGTTAGAATTCGGATCAAGTACTTCCAATACTGCCTTTGCAAGCACACTTGATCCCCCTCTCCATACTCCAGTTTCAATATAGTCGCCGATAACTTTGTTCTCAATCACATCTTTCAATAATGCATGCACATTATCAAGCCGTTTCTGACCTGTCATGGTATCCCCCGCAAAAGTCCAATCTTTACCTCCATCTCGCTTAGCTTCATTAAATCGTATAGTAGGCAACATGTTTGGCCCAAGGCGGGGTACCACAGACAATTCAGCATTACGGAAGACCCTTCCCGAAACAAAAGTCTTTATCATATCAATATACATGAGAGCAGCGTGCTCTTTTGGTGATAAGTCCTTGAACTCCTCGTCATTTATCTGCACCATACTTCGCGCCCAAGAAATGCGCTCTTCAAAAGTGCCCAAGAATTCCTTTGGGGGGAGAAAAAGCTGGGGATTCTTTTTAGTCACATCCATATCATAGAGCGGTTGAAAAATTTCATACTTTTTGCCGTGGATGGGCATGGAGAAAGGACGAATCTGCTGGTGTGTGACCTCTTCATCGTGAATGCTCTTGAGTGCCTTTTTTGATTCCGATTGATCGCCAGAGAACACAGTATTTTCCATCGGGTTGGCATCATGATATCCTAGATGATAAGAACAGATTGATGACACAACAATTGCTGAAATCCAAAATGGAACACTTGTAATTCTGGCTCGTAGAAACATCTTGCCCACGAACTGTGACTGTATACCTTCGTGGACGGAAAGAGGGTGCTTGCAGGCTCCGTCCAAGATTGTAGCTAAGGCCGTTCCTTAGCTTTTCCCCAAACCAAAACGTAAAGCAAACCTGTGGGCGATGCCACGTAGGAACTCCCCTAAGAGGGCGAATCCCCTTTTTGGAACCGCGTTTCCTGAAAAAAATTACCCAAAGCAATTTGCTTTAGGGAACACCAAAACGTCGCCGCAAAGCCGTCAGCCGCCGATCCACCACCAGTAGATAGAGTAGATATCCACCACCAAGCTATTCTTGTTGTATCGCCCGCAGCATTCGCCCCAGTATTACGTCACTCCCTTCCTTCTTTGCAGTACTGCTGCTTCCCTTCGTGCAGAATTTACACACCTAACCAAACATGTCAACCGGATCCCGGTGCACAACACCAACATTATTAACTATACAACCTAAACGATGTACATTGCCCAAAATAACTGCGGTCGTCCACAAGCAATTGCAACACCTCATGGCCTCACGCTGCAGGCAGCTAAGGAGTGGAAATGATCTAGACGCTAAAGATCAATGCAAAGAGCTTTGGAAGGTTTATCACGGTAATGATAACATTGGGTCACAAGTGAAACTATTGATTGCAGGTATGGGTATTTATGAACCTATGTTTATTCCACAAGATGTGCATAGAACTGGCTCCTTTAATGTATCCGAATTGCCATTGGTGTTGGCATCTCCTTTCAATGTTGATGAGGAACATTGGGTACTGAAAGAAAATATCACTGCACAGCTTCTCTCGCATACAAATAAAAAGGAAGGGGGGACTGGTACACTTTTGACGGGTAGGAATATTCTTAAATATTCGCAAAACAACAATAGAGAGGCGAAGAAGATTCTTTCACTAGTTCCAGAGGCAGTAAAAGCAAAAATTCTTGAGAGGCCAGTGGATGGGGAATATGCTTACGCTTCTGGGAAGAATGTGGGAGACCTTATTCACTTCATCCGACTCGGAATGAAGAATTGGGATGTGTTTAATGGGCCCACAGGTGCTACTATTGTAAACGATAAGTCAAATGACAACCCACCTCATACCGCTAATGTCTTGATTGAAGCTGTCAATGATTTGGAATGGGATACCAGCAGTGACAACGAAAGAAAGACCGCAACAGGGCTGATTTATAATGCCTGCACTTCTGGAAGTGTAACTGTAGCTTTCAAGGAAGCAAAATCGTCAGTGTGAGTCTCATGATAGATAAAGACTTAATCTTTTCAGCAAGAGGTGGCATTGTCTCATTGAAGAAACCTTTTGCGAAGATGACATTCGAATCAAGCAATCCATACTTGATGAAATTGTTTGCAACAATATCAGACGCAACCTCAAGATAGGGAGTGTTATCCCAGCCAGCATCTTTCTTTGACAATTTCTTCTCCCCTGGAGGCAAACCCATGAAAGAATCGCACACGTACGAAACACGGTTAGAATTCGGATCAAGTACTTCCAATACTGCCTTTGCAAGCACACTTGATCCCCCTCTCCATACTCCAGTTTCAATATAGTCGCCGATAACTTTGTTCTCAATCACATCTTTCAATAATGCATGCACATTATCAAGCCGTTTCTGACCTGTCATGGTATCCCCCGCAAAAGTCCAATCTTTACCTCCATCTCGCTTAGCTTCATTAAATCGTATAGTAGGCAACATGTTTGGCCCAAGGCGGGGTACCACAGACAATTCAGCATTACGGAAGACCCTTCCCGAAACAAAAGTCTTTATCATATCAATATACATGAGAGCAGCGTGCTCTTTTGGTGATAAGTCCTTGAACTCCTCGTCATTTATCTGCACCATACTTCGCGCCCAAGAAATGCGCTCTTCAAAAGTGCCCAAGAATTCCTTTGGGGGGAGAAAAAGCTGGGGATTCTTTTTAGTCACATCCATATCATAGAGCGGTTGAAAAATTTCATACTTTTTGCCGTGGATGGGCATGGAGAAAGGACGAATCTGCTGGTGTGTGACCTCTTCATCGTGAATGCTCTTGAGTGCCTTTTTTGATTCCGATTGATCGCCAGAGAACACAGTATTTTCCATCGGGTTGGCATCATGATATCCTAGATGATAAGAACAGATTGATGACACAACAATTGCTGAAATCCAAAATGGAACACTTGTAATTCTGGCTCGTAGAAACATCTTGCCCACGAACTGTGACTGTATACCTTCGTGGACGGAAAGAGGGTGCTTGCAGGCTCCGTCCAAGATTGTAGCTAAGGCCGTTCCTTAGCTTTTCCCCAAACCAAAACGTAAAGCAAACCTGTGGGCGATGCCACGTAGGAACTCCCCTAAGAGGGCGAATCCCCTTTTTGGAACCGCGTTTCCTGAAAAAAATTACCCAAAGCAATTTGCTTTAGGGAACACCAAAACGTCGCCGCAAAGCCGTCAGCCGCCGATCCACCACCAGTAGATAGAGTAGATATCCACCACCAAGCTATTCTTGTTGTATCGCCCGCAGCATTCGCCCCAGTATTACGTCACTCCCTTCCTTCTTTGCAGTACTGCTGCTTCCCTTCGTGCAGAATTTACACACCTAACCAAACATGTCAACCGGATCCCGGTGCACAACACCAACATTATTAACTATACAACCTAAACGATGTACATTGCCCAAAATAACTGCGGTCGTCCACAAGCAATTGCAACACCTCATGGCCTCACGCTGCAGGCAGCTAAGGAGTGGAAATGATCTAGACGCTAAAGATCAATGCAAAGAGCTTTGGAAGGTTTATCACGGTAATGATAACATTGGGTCACAAGTGAAACTATTGATTGCAGGTATGGGTATTTATGAACCTATGTTTATTCCACAAGATGTGCATAGAACTGGCTCCTTTAATGTATCCGAATTGCCATTGGTGTTGGCATCTCCTTTCAATGTTGATGAGGAACATTGGGTACTGAAAGAAAATATCACTGCACAGCTTCTCTCGCATACAAATAAAAAGGAAGGGGGGACTGGTACACTTTTGACGGGTAGGAATATTCTTAAATATTCGCAAAACAACAATAGAGAGGCGAAGAAGATTCTTTCACTAGTTCCAGAGGCAGTAAAAGCAAAAATTCTTGAGAGGCCAGTGGATGGGGAATATGCTTACGCTTCTGGGAAGAATGTGGGAGACCTTATTCACTTCATCCGACTCGGAATGAAGAATTGGGATGTGTTTAATGGGCCCACAGGTGCTACTATTGTAAACGATAAGTCAAATGACAACCCACCTCATACCGCTAATGTCTTGATTGAAGCTGTCAATGATTTGGAATGGGATACCAGCAGTGACAACGAAAGAAAGACCGCAACAGGGCTGATTTATAATGCCTGCACTTCTGGAAGTGTAACTGTAGCTTTCAAGGAAGCAAAATCGTCAGTGTGAGTCTCATGATAGATAAAGACTTAATCTTTTCAGCAAGAGGTGGCATTGTCTCATTGAAGAAACCTTTTGCGAAGATGACATTCGAATCAAGCAATCCATACTTGATGAAATTGTTTGCAACAATATCAGACGCAACCTCAAGATAGGGAGTGTTATCCCAGCCAGCATCTTTCTTTGACAATTTCTTCTCCCCTGGAGGCAAACCCATGAAAGAATCGCACACGTACGAAACACGGTTAGAATTCGGATCAAGTACTTCCAATACTGCCTTTGCAAGCACACTTGATCCCCCTCTCCATACTCCAGTTTCAATATAGTCGCCGATAACTTTGTTCTCAATCACATCTTTCAATAATGCATGCACATTATCAAGCCGTTTCTGACCTGTCATGGTATCCCCCGCAAAAGTCCAATCTTTACCTCCATCTCGCTTAGCTTCATTAAATCGTATAGTAGGCAACATGTTTGGCCCAAGGCGGGGTACCACAGACAATTCAGCATTACGGAAGACCCTTCCCGAAACAAAAGTCTTTATCATATCAATATACATGAGAGCAGCGTGCTCTTTTGGTGATAAGTCCTTGAACTCCTCGTCATTTATCTGCACCATACTTCGCGCCCAAGAAATGCGCTCTTCAAAAGTGCCCAAGAATTCCTTTGGGGGGAGAAAAAGCTGGGGATTCTTTTTAGTCACATCCATATCATAGAGCGGTTGAAAAATTTCATACTTTTTGCCGTGGATGGGCATGGAGAAAGGACGAATCTGCTGGTGTGTGACCTCTTCATCGTGAATGCTCTTGAGTGCCTTTTTTGATTCCGATTGATCGCCAGAGAACACAGTATTTTCCATCGGGTTGGAATCATTATATCCTAGATGATAAGAACAGATTGATGACACAACAATTGCTGAAATCCAAAATGGAACACTTGTAATTCTGGCTCGTAGAAACATCTTGCCCACGAACTGTGACTGTATACCTTCGTGGACGGAAAGAGGGTGCTTGCAGGCTCCGTCCAAGATTGTAGCTAAAGATTCTTTTGTGCACAAAATGAAAATGACGGTGGCGTGTGTTGGTGCGGCGGAAGGACCCTTCTGGTTATTGCATCGTTCACCTCATCGTAGGGCTATAAAGGCCTGTTGCCTCAGCCCATATCCGTAGGTATCACAAGTTATCCAATCATCAACTACCGTAGCAGCTACCACCGCTGACAGAGGAGCATAACCGTTTGTTTGCTAAAAAAACAAAAGAAATGGACAACAGCACCTGCCAAAATCAAAGAGGAATGGGTGAAATCCTGTCTGTGGGTGAAAGCTGCTGGTATTCGAGACTGAATAGAAAACTGATCGGTTTTTTGTTTCCGTTATTGATTTTTCATCTCCTTTTCTCCCGTCCTCAACACACCAACACCAAGATCGAAGCAAAGATGACTGCGACAGTGAATAATGTGATAGAAGAGTTGAATGTCAACCCTAATGATGAAGAGGCCATGCTCGCTGTGGCACCTTTCCTTCAACCTGTTGTCTCCCTCCCCACAAACAACAGGCCCTTTGCCTTCTTTCACAACCGCAAAGGTGGAGGGTCCACCCTGAGGTCAGCCATATACAATGCCGCACGAAATAACAATCTAACTGACAGCAATCTGTGGGTCCCATGCTTTGGTTCAGTGCCCTGTGTGCACTTTGAGCATATTCCCCGTCAGTCCTATCGTGCCATTTATGCCTCACATATCAACTATGAAGAGCTTGTCAGAGCAAGACGGCAGATGATTCAATCTCTTCGGGTGGATAATAAGGAGAATAACGATAGTATGACTTTGTCCAGTGGAAAGAATGCAACATACTATCATTTGAAAGATGATCGTCATCACTTTGATTGTCTCACCAATATACGTCAAACTGTCTCGAGGGTGGTATCCTGTTACAATTTTCGATTTCGTCAAGGCAAGAAGAAGAGTTTGGACATGCCATATGCTGACGAAATGACACCTGATGATTGGACAGCACTTCTTCCTCAAGCGTACGATAAGTATGCCGGTGGATGCAACAATGAACTGTTACGGACGTTTGGAAGTCTGAATGATGAAGAGATTATTAACACTTTCACAAAGGACAGTCCATATTTTGAAAGTGAACTCCGTCGTGCCGCCGGGCGAATGGCACGCTGCATCATAGTTGATTTGCATCGATGCGAGGAAAGCAATGCAGTGTTACAGCATTACTTGCCCTGGTTGGGCCATTCATTGGATTTGTGCACTGGACATAAAAATGTTGGAAAAACATCTTCGAACCACACGCGTATTCGGGAAGGTTCTGCTGAAGCTATCTTGGCGCAGAATGAATTTGATGAGTCATTGTTTCGGTTTGGCACAAAGCTTTTCGATGCGCAGTTGAGGTTTGCACAAAGGTAGGCCTCGTCCCGCTTGTAGTAACTGATTCGTTGTCGCTGAGTAGGATAGTTGAACCATGTAATGGTAATGGTACTCCGAGCCACATGAGGGTAAACTTGTTAGCCTTGATCTGTTCGATGGCGGATCTTGCTACATTGTTCTCAGATCAATAAGTAGCTGTGTCAACGGTGTTCTGCTACTTAGAATATCAATCAATAGGAGTCTTGTTGAAGAAGTGTAGAACGCCGGTGACAGATTCACCACTTAGGACGTCGTGCATCAAGTTCGCATCTATAAACGTGGTCATAAGGACAGGCTTTCCTCGGGCTAAGGGAAGGTTCTTCGGGAATTCCTCTCGTGTATCAGCATACGGTGTGTTTGACCAGTCTTGTACACGGAAATCAAAATCAAACACTAGTGGTGTATGTGATACATATAACCATTGCTTTAAGGATGTGGTTGTAGTATTCTTCTACGCTAATTTATCTTTATTTTCTACTAGTCGTCACAAACTGTACAGCAGTTGCAGGTCCAGCTATTCTCAATTGCGGTATCCACTGCAACTGTGGCATCTGTAACTTCGGTATCTGCCGCAACTTCGCAATTCCCAGACAAAAACTTTAAGCTATCTAATGTACACACCTTATTCGGTATGTCTCCAGAGAATTGATTTCCTTCCAGTCTAATCCGCTGCAATGTCAGAATGTTGCCAATCTCTTTTGGTACTTCACCACTTAAATTATTACCCTGCAAGTCAAGCCTCTCCAGACTCGATAGGCTTCCAAATGAATCCGGGATCACGCCTTCGAGGTCATTTAAACCCAATGAAATATATTTTGCGTTCGACAGAAGACCCATTTCTGAAGGGATCCATCCGGAAAACTCATTGTCGTCAAGGAAGATTTCTACGATTTGAGACAGTTCACCAATACTATTGCTGATGGTACCAGAGAAGTAGTTTGACCAAAGATGCAAATATTGCAGATTTTTGGCATTTGCTACTGCCTTGATACTACCATGGAAATTGTTAGACTCCAAACGAAGTATTTCTAGACTTTGTAAGTCTCCAATGGTCGGTGGCAACGTGCCCTCAACGTAGTTATTATCCAAGCGCAATTCAGTGAGGAGAGACAAGCTGCCAATTGTGTCAGGTATGGATCCATGAATACCAAAGCTGTCGACTTGACCGTCATCATTCTTTTTGTAATTATCATGTAAGTCAAGCTCTGTCAATTGGTTGAGATTACCGAGTTCAGACCCAATTGTCGAGTTGAGATAATTCTCAGAAATATCTATCACTGTCAGACTTGCCACATTGTAGAGCTGCGATGGAATTTGTCCAACTATGTTGTTGTTTCCGAGATACAACTCTGAGAGCGAAGAGAAACTGCCAATCTCTGTCGGCAACTCACCCCCGATGTGATTTGAATGCAAGTCCAATTCGGTTAGACTAGTCATCTGTGAAAGTCCCGGAGGAAACTGACCAGCCAACTCGTTGTCGTAGAGGTATAGTACCTTCAGGTTGACCAAGCTGAACATCTCCTCAGGAATAGGACCGTTGAATTCATTTGACTCAAGATCGAGCTCCTCGAGAAGAGTCATCTTTCCAAAACCTGATAAAGTGGAACTGATTCGATTGTTTGCCAGCCAGAGAATTTTCACTGAACGCAATTGAAAGAACCCATCTGGAATTGTGCTAATGCCATTGTAACTGAGGTAGAGCTCCTCTAAAATGCTCGAGCCGTAGTCTCCTCCTGGAATCTCCTGCAGTCGATTTTTGTGCAGATCAAGGACTTTCAACTTTGGCAAGTTGATCAAGGACGCAGGGATACTCCTCACCTGATTCTCTGATAGACTCAAGTATTCAAGATCTACGAAGAGTGAAATGTCATCTGGCACACGCCCATACACTCTATTCGCTTTCAAGTCAATCGACAATACAGTGCCACTTTCTGTACACGAGATCCCATGCCATGTGCATTCATTCTCCAAATCACCCTTGTGAGTCACCCAGCCATCTGTTACAGACCAATTATCACCGTAGAGTGAGTAGTAGAATGTTGACAAGGCCCACCTTTGAATCTTGCGATCATCAGGGTACGAGACATACAATGTGTTCTCAACAAGCCATACCATTGCACGATATTGTGCGGAATCTTCTAAGAACAGATTTTCTGAGCTAATGGGAGATGCCTTCACCAGCATAGCACGAAGAGTTTCCAACTCTCCTGTGGGACTGGGAGTGGGACCAGTTGGGGTTTGGCTTGGATTGAACGATGGCCTGAATGTTGGAGGCACTGAAATCGATGGGAATGCTGTAGGCAAGTATGTCGGGGAATTTGATGGCGACGATGTCGGAGAGACAATAGGACTTCTTGTGGGCGAGCCAGGAATGACAGGAGACGAAGTTGGAGATCTCGAAGGAGTTCGTGTTGGAGGGTTTGATGGAGATAATGTTGGATGCAATGTAGTAGGCCTCAACGTTGGACTAAATGTGGTTGGCACATTCACTGGTGACGATGTGGTCACTTTTATTGGCGACGATGTAGGCTTGGGTGTAGGTCTGGGAGAAAGAATGTCAGATGTTGGCGTTGCGGTATCAATGCCTTCTTCTTCCCCTCCAAAGCAAATGCTTGATCTATCCCAACTGAAATGAACTTCGCAGCACTCATTCTTCGTTTCATAGCCTATGTCCCAACTTTGTTTCGTGCGTGCGTCCACTTCGACACAGTCTCGTCCTCCGTAATCCGGATAGTACATCGCTACTGACTGAGTGCTAATAATGTCTTCACCCATGCATTCCTTGCGCCCATCTCCCCAGAAATTGTCTTCACAGCAGTCAATCATTGTTTCATAGCCCCTTTCCCATCGAGCCTTGCGACTTGTAGACTCAGCGCTACATTTCATATTACTGAAATCAGCAAAATACATTATCTCGGCAGGTTTGGTAGGAAACGATGTTAACTCCTGGGGACCAGCAGTTGGGAAACCTGTCTCTCTCTTCTTTTCGGGAGTTGGAGAATAGGTTGGTATTTCCGTCTCAACCTCAACAGCAGTTATTTCCATACAAAACTCCACAGTCCAGTTTTCATCAATAAAGTCACCCATGCCTTCCGAGCAGCACTCACTCAGTGAGGAATACCTTTCGTCATCCTTCTTTTTTCGTCCTCCGCAGGGTGGTCGTCCATTGCAGTCCATTACACATTGGAATGCGTCCCAGTCGACGTACCATGGGGAATCATTGTAGGATGATGTTAGCGTTGTCTCTGGAGCAATCTCTGGAGGTTCAGACGATGGCGTTATCTTCTCCTTTAGTATGACATCTAGGCCAATTAATGCACCAACCGTACCACCAGCGGCGACGAAAAGGAATCCTACGATGCAGCATATCTTACGTTTGGAGCTTCGCTTGGAGCTTGATGTCGTCACTTTTACCCCTTCCACGGTAGTGCCTTTGCCAGTACTCCACAAGCGTATCCCTCGCTTGCCGCTTGAGGAAGAAGTTGATCCCGTTGTTGTAGATGCACCATATTCGATATCTCCTTGTGACTTGACGATGCTCTCAGCATAGTCAATCGAGCCAGCTGCCTTGCTCTTGAGCGATTGAACGTTCGGTGACGCAGAGAATAATTCCTTCCTCTGAGTTGTTTTCTGCTTCGCCGTAACGATTGATGATTGAGAGGGAATGGATTTAGACCTGAAGTATCTCCCATTGATGATAACTTTTCCATTAAACTTTGGATAGCCGTCTTGGATGAAGTGGTGCTCGCATCATCTCTTTTATTTCCACGCCTATCATCTAGCCTTGACTGTTCGATGCTACGTCGAGAGCCACTAGGCTGCTTCTTCACGTCAACTACACGTTTTTTGGCTTTACTTGATAAACTCTTCGCACTGCTCATGAGTCCATCTGTTTCACTAGCAACACTTATTGAGAAGTCATCATCACTCATGATACTGCTATCATCGCCACTTTTTCGTACAGATCCAGCCATGTAGCCAACGACAGATTTTTGTTCCGCTTTGCTCTTCAAGCCTCTTTGATTTTTACGTGATGCATCGGGATGTGAACTCTTTGGTTGGGTGCTGTTGTAACTACTTCGCACACTGTTGGTCTTCTTCTTCATCGTAGCAAGACTATTCTTCTGTTTCGATATCTGTACAATCTCTTCTTCAACCTCAAAGGAAAAGTCACTGTAGTCACTACACGAACCATCATCTGACAAGAGGTATGGGTTGGAAGTTTGAGCATTCACTCCACCCTTTGAGGAGTGGGAGTGGCTTATGTTGCTTGGACGAATTGGCATGGTTGCTGCGTGCGTATCCTACAATAATGCTAAACCGTTCAAGTTAAAAATCTCTTTAGTACTGGAATAGCGCAACGATTCACCCGTATGGTGGCCGCAGTGCTGCCATCCGTGTCAGTAGACAACACAAAATTTCGGCACTCTCACATCTTTGTTGGATAGAATGAAGGGGGATGCGATTATCGAATGCACTTTAGGAGTTTAGGGGGCTTAGGGCTCCCAGCCCCCTAAAACGCACGGTCATAATTCATAATCAAATCCAAAAGAGATCACAAAGAAGAGCTCGCATCTACCATACAGCTTTGTATTATTAATACTAACGAGCCCTCTCTCTCTAGTAGAACGACACCGCAAAGAAAATAGCCCATCCCAGCAATGACGCCAGTATCAAAGACAAGCTCCGCGTGCTGTGGCGTCTCTACAGATTCGCCCAGCTGCTGTGGCGGCGGCGGTGCGGAAACAAAGCCTGGCGCCGGTGGAAAAAAAAAGTCTTCTCTCAATAACGACAGTTGCTCAGTATCACTACCCAATAAACCTGCAGCACCAGAGCCTTGTTGTACTAATGCGAATAGTTGTAACGGCGGCCCTCCTGCTGAAAAATCATGCTGTGAGGAAAAAATCGACTGCTGTGCTACAAAAAATAATCAAACCTCATGTTGTGACGAAAGTGTCAACAAAAATAAGATTGATGCCTGCTGTTCCTCCGCACCGAAAGATGTTGCAAAACAGTCGTTCTGCAGTGATAAACGTCGTTGCAGTGTCGAACCTACTCCATCCAAAACATCATGCTGTAACGAAGGCAGCTGTTGCGACAAAAATAAAGTTGATGCCATTGCAAACAAGAAATCTTGCTGCGATGAAGGCGATGATGGATGCTGCACAGAAAAAATGGACAAATGCTGTCAATTAAATGCCAACAAAGAATGCTGCTCTTCATCTAATTGCATTTGTATCCCGGTAACAAAGGCATCCTGTTGCAGTTCAAATGAATGTTCTGCAGATTCTCCAGTGGAGAATAAGAACCATCTTACATGCCTTGCAGTGATACGTCCGGATAATATTACTGTGGACGTGTTTGATGTCAAGGGCCGTTCGAGAGCCTTTCGCTCTAAGAACAAGATGCTCAATAACAAGTTGCTCTCCAATAAGTTATGTTTTTCTACCCATGGGGCGGGGGACAATATTGATGGGATGCTGACGTATTGTTTTGATCAAAATGGCGAGCATGGAGAGCCAGATGAAGTGTGTGTCTGCGGCGAAGAAGAACCTCATTTGCATGCTCATATACATGACCCTGAGTTGTGTGGAGAGAGTGATTGTGATGGAGGAAAAAATGATAGTCAACCAGGGAAGCAACAGACAACCACCAATTGGCGATTCCTGTCCCAGTTGACTCTTCATTTGGTGGATGGTGACGAGGAGAACTCACCGAATGGTGTTGCCAGTATGCCAATCACTTCAAGCATGCCCAACCAGTGCAATTCATCAACGTTGCAGCAGCACTTGAGCGACAAGGGGTTGCAGCTGGTGCGACGAGAATGCTGCGATATTGATGAGACGAAGAATGAATGTGGCAAGCATCGAATGTACAAAGTGCAGCATCACGACCACACTGACTTTTTGGTACACAATGAAGCATCTGGACAGCTACATATGGAGCATCCATGTGCATCTTGTGGCGATAATGACGTCCATGGTCGTTTCCGCCTCCTTCACACAAGAAGCTGGATGGGAGATGAGACACACAGGAGCAAAGGGAAGGAAAAGTCTCGGGAGATTCGTCTTCACTTCTTTGAGGCGCATCAGGAGCCATTTCGTCTGTTGGATGTCTTCTCTGGTCTCTTTGAGTTGGAATCCGGTCGGGTTCACGCCGTTAGACCTGTGGAAGTTACGGAGAGACGCCCATCGAGTGCATCTACAACAGAATTATCACCCCAACGAGGCAAGTCTCAATTCTTTGTCGAAAAGATATGCTGTGCATCCGAGGCGAATCAAATCAGGTCAGTGCTTGGCAAGGTCAATGGTATAAATGAAGTGAGCATCAACACGACTACCAAGATGGTGTATGTTGATCATGACTTTGACCTGACGTCTGCGACCGATGTTGCTAGTATCCTCAACGCCGAAAGACTTGGAGCACATGTGAAAAAGGATGCCGCATTGCAGGCTGCCGCGAAGACGGGTGTGCCCACAGACGCCTACGTTCAATCAACATTTGATCTATCGAAAGTCTTGAGCGGATTGACCAAAGACGAGCAAGAAAGTACTTCAATTTCCATCAAATACTGCCTTGAGAAGAAGTTTGTCAATGAAGAGATCAAACTTACTACAATAGATGTGTTGAAACAAACATTGTCTGTTGAGCATAGGCCTTACTTCCTCACAGCATCAGGTATTGTGGATGTCTTGGACAGTCACATGTATGACGTCAGTGTCACTCTTGATGGCGGTGCAGATGGTAAGTGGGCTCTTGCACTGATGGATGTTGATAAAGAAGACACAATTGATCAGCACAAAACATCGGTTCGTCCAACAATAATTTTATCCGGTGTGTTTTGGATCATCAGTATGTTTTCGCTGATTGGTGGTAAATGGGACTACCTGAAGTATGTCGCACTATTAAGTGTTGCATTTGGACTGCCTCCCATTGCAATGAAAGCATTATGCACTCTTCGCCGCTTTCATTTTGATGTAAATTGCATGATGCTTTTCGCGGTACTCGGTGCCCTGCCTTTGCAAGAATACACTGAGAGTGCGGCTGTCTGCTTCTTGTTCTCAATATCTGAAGCACTTGAGTCCAGAGCGACCGCTCGTGCTCGTAACGCCTTATCGGCGATTGTATGCCTGCGACCAGAACATGCCAACGTGATTAATCCTTACACCAAGGCAATTGTCGTCCTTCCTGCCTCTGTGGTTGCAGCTGGATCTGTTGTTTCTGTGCGAACAGGAGACAAGGTGCCGTGCGATGGTGTAGTCATTGAGGGGAAATCTCATGTAGATGAAAGCACTTTGACCGGAGAGTCTAGGCCTATCAGCAAGACTAAAGGATCTAAGGTATCTGGAGGAACAATCAATACCGGAAGCACTCAGCTTGTGATCAAAACAACGGCTACGTCTGAAAGCTCAGCTGTATCAAGGCTGATTCGTCTGGTGGAAGAGGCTCAATCCAATCGCAGTGAGACAGAGAAGATGGTCGATAAATTCGCCAAGATCTACACGCCATTTGTTATATTGGCGGCTCTCTGTATGTGCACGATCCCGTGGGCATTTGGAAGGGAGGTAGGGATATTTTGGTCGAAGAATGCTTTGGTGACTATAGTGATTGCTTGTCCTTGTGCTCTCATCATATCCACGCCCGTGACATATGTGGCAGGTTTGACCGCAGCCGCTCAACGAGGCGTGATTGTGAAAGGTGGGCAGCATCTTGAAAGTTTAGGAAGAACGAAGTCAATTGCTTTTGATAAAACAGGCACGCTGAGTGAAGGAATGTTTCAGTTGCTTGAGTTGCGTGAGATTGGAAAAATGAGCCGAAGAGAAGTGCTTGAATACCTCGCCTTGATGGAAGGACCTGCCAGTCATCCTCTCTCTGAGGCGATTGTCAAGGGAGCCTTGAATGAAGGAGTTTCCATTCCGAAGCACATTGAGTTGAAAGATCACACGTTACTTCCAGGTGAAGGCATCACTGCTGTTGTCAATGGGAAAAACAGTCCATGTCGGCAACAAGAAGTTGTTTCAGCGCATTGGGCTGTATGACAAGTTGCCTACGGAGCATGCAGCGTTAGTAGATGAGTGGGCAAATGCGGGAGGGACGACAGGCTTCATTAGCATCGCAGGAGAAGGTATTATTGGGTCATATTGTGTCGCTGATAAAATTCGTGCTGAAACTAAAGAGGTGGTGCAGGATTTGAAGAAGATGGGCATTGAAATTACAATGCTGACCGGTGACTTGCGTCCTGCCGCAGTGGGGATTGGTAGTCAGATTGGCATCGAAGATGACTTCATCAAGAGCGAGCTCCTTCCGGAAGATAAGCTATCAGCAATCGAGAACGAGGTCGCTACAAGTAGGGACAAGGATAGATGCTGGAAAGCAAAACGGGCAGTAATGATGGTGGGCGATGGTGTGAATGACGCGCCCGCTCTTGCGCTTGCCGACGTGTCAGTCGCTATGGGCGAGGGAGCAGCATTAGCGATGGAGACAAGCGACGTAACGCTGATGGACTCGGACTTGAGAAAGCTTTATTACATCATTCATATGGGGAAGCGAGTCATCCGAACAATTGCTGTCAACATTGTCTTTAGCTTGCTCGTGAAAGGGTTGGTTGGAGGGTTCATGCTTGCAGGACGAGGTAGTTTGTGGGCAGCCATTGCGAGTGATGTAGGTGCAATGCTGCTTGTGACCTTGAACGGAATGAGATTGTTGCCGTCGTCAAAGAAGAAGAATGATTTGGAAGTAAGAGATGATGCAAAGAAGAATGCTCTTGAGCCGAATTTGGTCTAACATGTCCTGTTACTGTTAATATTTGTTTACGATACACGAAGCTCATCATTACTTTTTAATGTTTGATTTGTGTCCAACTTTCTCTGCAACCTTTTTCAATACATCTCTTTCATGCTTATATTTCTCCCTCCTGAAAGCTTTGCAAATAATCTCCATATTTTCAGTCGAGTAATCTTGTTTCTCCACTTTTCGCAGTCTTAGTGCATTATTATACCCAAGTCTTGCGTCCTCAATTACAATTAAATGTGGAGAAAGCTCCTCGATGCACGAGCATGAATCGGCTTTCTTGCAAACCCAACGTCTTGTGATCGATGTTGCAGTGTTTCTTGAGGCAATTGATGTTAGCTTTGAAGCAGCTGTGAACATCTTTGCCTTGGTCTTTTTGAGAGTCTTCGAAAGAAGAAAGAAGTGTCCCAAAATCGCAGGAGCGAGAAGAGAAAAGGCGGTTAGGGAATAAATCCGGCCACACGACTGATTTTGATTTTTGACGAGATGAATTGTCGCTGATGTATGATGTACTTGATTGTGTTGATCAAACAAACACTAAGCACTGCTGGCGGAGAGAGCATCGGGGATGTCGAAGATAATGGTGGGCTCAAAATTCATACATTTCTTCCTCCTAAATGTCTTCGTCCTTAAAGGAGTAGTCCTCAGCGACAAATTTTGTGGTATCTCACTTGAGGATGCTCAAAACAAATGTTGGCAACCATGTACCACAGACGAAGACTGTCGAGCATGTGCATTAGATTATTCGTGTTATGAAGCTGGTTCCTCTTGCGGTAGTAACAATAAAGAAGGGACGAATCACTATTATTGCGGTTTAAGTTGGTGTGATGCAGCCTACAAATGTGGAGCACCTTGTCCGAATGGAGGTTTCAACGTCATAGATGGAGTGGAGGAACCTGAATGTCCTGAGGGAGAAAGCTGCTTTGGAGATATCCCGTGTGATAGTAATGCTGCTCCAACCCCAATTCCCGTGTTACCCAACCCTCCAACTGTGGCACCGACACAATTCTGCGGTGGTACACTTGCCGAAGCACAAAGTCAGTGCTGGCAGCCGTGTCCACGGGGATCCTCAGATTGCTGCTTGGGATTAGACTGCTTTGATACAACACAGAATGGTGGCACTTGCTCATCATCTGACTATTCGGGAACAAATCATTTCTATTGCGGTACGAGTTGGTGTAATGCAGCTTTTAGTTGTGGCACACCCTGCCCTGGAGGCGATGTAGAGTGTCCAGATGGGGAGTTTTGTTATGCAGACGTTCCATGTAATTCCAATGAGCCACCTTTTGTGCCTCCACAACCAGTGTCACCTCTATCAAAGTATTGTGGAACAAGTGCAGCTGATGCAGCCGAGAACTGTTGGCAACCTTGTAGAGACGATAGCGATTGTTGCTTCGATCAGACGTGCTTTTCCGACATTGCCTCGTGCAGCTACCCAGAAAACCAAGGAAGTGACCACTTTTTCTGCGGTGAGGACTTTTGTGGGGCTTCATTTGAGTGCTCACAGCCTTGTCCTACTGGATTTGATGCAGAATGTGATTTGGGACAACGATGCTACGCAAACACACCATGCAATACGAACATTAGATCTATCGACATTACACGAATGGATTATGGTCTTCCAAAGAGTGCATTAAAAACTGTTGCGCTCGTTTAGGCCAGAGGGGGCAGTAGTGGCGGAGGATTACCTCTCTTCTTGCCATCCACCTTTTTCTACTTCAACAGCCTATTGGAGTGGAGACTTGGCATCTGTGGAAAGCGATGCAGGTCAGAGATACAATTACAAATGCATAAACGAACCTTTCTGCGTCAGCTCCATTGAACCATCTGACTCTAAATATTGGGTAAGAACAGGAGCGTGTGGGGCTGCTCTCATGCGATTTTCGGTGCTGGTAGGATTATCTACATTTGCCGTGTTTGTTTGCTGCTGTAATTTCAACTGTGATAACTAGGTGTAAATTAGTTATTATCTTCATTGCTAGATCCTCCTATGGCTCTTTGCGCAAACTCCATTGTTGCTTGCTTGTGTTGTTCTTCACATTGTTGCAGTAACATCATTTCACGTTGAATATCTGTACACTTCTTTCCTCCTTCTGTGAGCTCCACGGCTCTTTTCAAGTCTCTCTTCGCAAGATCATGTCGGTTAAACAATCTATTAGCTTTGGCACGACGAAAAAGTGCCTTGGCATTCTTATCGTCAATCTCCAGCGCTTCATTACAGAACTCGACGCACTGTTTGTACGACTCGAGGCGTAGCGTGCACGCTGCAGCATTGAGCAAACAAAGTAGTCTTACTTGTTCAAGCTCTCTTTTTCTCACTATCGACCGCGTCAAAGCAATATTCATAGTAAATGAGTGCTTTTTGGTATTTTTGTAGGGCTTCGTGACACTTGTTGCTATTGAAGAGAGCATTTCCATCTAGCTTAAACTTCTTCATGTCTTCTATCCTTTGTAATGTTGTCATTGACATTACCGCTATCTCGGCCGATCTGTTTTGAGAGCAGAGACAAGGATGACTATGCGAACAAGATTTGGGGTTGGATTGCATCTTTTCCTTGAGTTTGGCTAGATTGGATCTTGCAAGCTTGATCTGTGCCTCCAATTCATCCCTTGTATCGACATCTAGACGCTCAAATTGCGTGTATGACTCCCACGACCCTTTTGAAGCGGTAGAATGGGTTGGAGTGGCATCAATCCTTGCGAGTCGTTCCTCCAGCCCTGCAATGACGCTCTGTAGTTTGTCCCTTTCCTTCTCCATTTCGCCCTTCATCAAAGCATTCATGCCTGCCGCTAGAGAGTCCATGTTTATATTTGGATGAGAGTTTGAGCAACAAGGGAGTTGGAATATAGAGAAAATCATTACGATACTTTAAATTTGAAATACTGTTCACGCTGAAACTCGGTGCCTACGACAAGCGCAGTTCCTTCGTCTTCTTGGGTACGCACAAGTAGTAGCAGATCTCAAGAGCTTCATCTGCGGGAGGATTTCTATCAGGAAATACCCTGACACGTAAGAGATGGCGGACCCAACTGAGTTAGACCGTACCCACATGGAGCTGCAGCAGACGATGCGCTCCATCGCAGAGACTAAAGCTACACTAAAGAATGAGCATATTCAGCATCGCGACATAGTCGAGAAGCTCAAGCACACAATCAACAGAGCAAAAGCTGACATGCATGCTATTAAATCAGGAACTTTCCCATCAGCAGTAGAGGCGAGAACGTCGCTAGCGGAGAGACAATCTGCACAAATGTCGGACATCGAATCCAAGCGAGCTGCAATCAAATTCGAAATTGATGAGCTGAAACAAAGGATCGCAAATGACATCAAGATTCACAACTACAAGGTCTCTTCTCTTGAGAGTAACATTCTTGAGTTGCAGCAGAAAAAGTCGGATGTATTGAGCAAGAACACGACCGAGATGGAGGAGACTGAATTGGAACTACGGAAGCTGACTGAAGAATACTCAAAGAACAAGTGTGTTCTTGACCAACTTGATCAGCGCTTGCAACTTGAGAAAATTGAGCAGAAGCAACTCGATCAAAAAGAGAATGCACGTTTGGAGGAAGAGGCCAATACCAAGGTGTTGGAAGAGAAGAAGCATTTCGCTGCACTGTGGATACAGCTACGTTGGAAGAGCTTCAAGAAGCGTCAGCTGCTCAAGCTTGCTACGAAGAGCAAAAAGAAGGGAAGCAAGAAGAAGAAGAAAAAGAGCTAGAAAATGGATAGATTGCTCGTGTGATTATCTATGACCATGTTGTCAATGTATATACTAAGTTAATCAGATTAGATATCTACCTAAAACGGACCAGCGGGGTACTTGTTATCGTACGGTCTTTTTTATTGCCGAAAGGGTCGCCATACAGCAAGACGGATGAATATTCCGTAAGAGCAATGCTCTTCATAGACGCTCTCGCGTCTGTATCCAGTTGAAAGTGCAACTGCAACACGGGTTGTGGCTCAAAGGTTTCAGCCTAAGACTGGATTTTGCGTTTCTATTTCTTGGGGGGAGCATGCCGTTGGGTCATGTTCTGTGTAGCAGCATCTCCTTCTGCCACCGAGATGGCAGAGCGTTTCCTATTTACAATGGACGCTAGTTGTGCAGATGGAGCAGTATCGGATGAATGTACGATCCCCTTCGGCCGAGACCCTCCTAATATAATTCTCTGATTGTTGTTGCGCCGCCTTCTTTTCTGTCTCGCCTTTGTTGCTGAACTTGTGGTGGATGGTTTAACAGTGCTTTTCTTCCCTCTTTTAACTGTGCTTTTAGTCGCTGTGCCTGTGGCCATCGCCTGCCGCCTTTGTCTTTGTGGAGTAGGCGGGCGTGGACGATTTTGACTGGCAAGCCACAAGAGGAGCGCAATCCGCTCTCTTGTGTTTCGCTCAAGGAATGTGGCTTCAGTGTAAGTTTGCACTGTTAGTGGTATTTTCTGTGCCAGTAGAGTAATATTCGTGATTACATGTTGTCAATGATTATAACCTACTCCTCCCAAAAATGTGCGTGGATCTGGAACCTCCCCATTAAAAGTAGCATCTCTAAAGTCAAATCCTGGGTTTTCCTCTTGGAATCGCTCGAGCATCATTGTACGTTGCATCTCTTGTTTTGTGATTGGGTCAACACATTCATTAACCACAACAGCAGCATCAGTTTTAACCGAAGTCTCTCCATTCTTCTGCACTACTGCTGTATCATGATGACCACAAAGTACACCCTCCCAAGTCTGCCCTCGAAAACATTTCGCCAGCACAATAGTGATCACCCCATCATCTAAATACCAGCTTGATTCCTTAACCTTCACCTTGTCGAATGTCCTCTCATCAATAAAATATCGATCAAACCCTTTCAGACCCACCTGCAATTTATTCGGCAGTATATTCACGTTTATGTAATGCGCCGCATTATCTTTCGGAAGGTTGGGCGGTGCATCAATGTAGATTGTAACCTCTTCTAAGGATTGTTCCCATTCATACACTTTTTGCCCAGAGAATTCAAAAATGTATCTGTTTTGTTCTGTGGGGTGCTTTTTGGTAGTTCCTTTGGGCGATGATGATGGAGAAGCGGCTACGGATGATTGTGTGTTGGGCACCGCCGCCGAAGCTGGTGCTTCGTCAGTCTCGTCATCAGAGACGTCCAAGTGGTCAAATTTGGAATAATCCGATAGCTTGCTCATACTTATTATCAGCACTGCATCATTATCTATGAACTGAACAACAACTAAGTATCTATGTAACAGCAATAACAATATTGTAACTCTCATCACACCTTCGAGTCCCTCACGATGTCACGTTGTGGGTTGTGGAGGGTATCTATGGGTGAATGCGGATAGATTCGTGAACATTTTGGGCACCAGAAAAGAAACCATGACCACGCAAAAAACAACAACACACAACGGTGGTGATACTTTTAGAACATAGACGACAATTAGACAAGCCTTGACAAAGAATGGAAGCAGTGGATCATCAAAGAGCAACAACAATCAATAGAGTATCGATGATGATGCCAAATGTAAATGACATTAGCTGCACCGAGCAGCATTACTCCGATATAGATGAGGAGATAGAAATTGACCATGAGATAGACATAGACACTTCGAGCAACCTCATTCCCAGCAGTGTGGCCATGATTAGTATAGCAAACGGTGATTATGATGGTCCTTGTGACACAAAGTCATTATCCATCAGAGAATCTGCTCAAGCGATTGCCGCAAGTAGAATCTTTGGAGCATCTGAAGAAGATGACGCCGCCGCAGTAATGGCTGCTGCCAATCGTGACTGCCAAAATTGTCATCACAACGACGTCGATAATGACTCCGATGACGAAGAATTTGAGATCTTACCAAATTTAGCTAATCTAGTCGCCGCATCTCTCCGTGATCGTGTAGTCTTGGAACAGATGGAAGAAATCAAGTTACTCAAGAAGCAACTTAAAGCATCGCGCAAAGTAGAAATAACCGGCAAAGATGGAATACCTGTGTATGCAAGAGGGGACTTTACCAAGGGTCAATTCAATTGGGATATGCATAGCTGTGGACAAGGGCAGGATGTGGCGCTGGGAGGGCCGGGAGTCTTTTGGGATGTGGGTTTGAAAATGAAGCGATTCGATGATGAGATGAGTATACCATTGCAAAACTTGAAGCATATTGAAATACGGATTGGAGGAGTGCTTTACTGCACTTCGGAAGAGGTGGAGGGGGTCAATATGGCACTGGGTATCCGACCAGGCAATCGTTTTGATCACAAGCGGGTATTTGACATGAAAAGGAGCGTGGTGTGTGAATTTAATCCAGAAGATGATTCACTTGGGCGTAATGCATTTTTAACATTCCACATGACTGGATTTCCGAGAGACTCGTGGAGGAGTCTTCAATCTGTGGCTATGCTCAATCGGTCAAATGCTCTTTTGCAACAACGACGCGAGGAGGAGCGCGAGGAACGTCGTGAAGCAAGGCTGAGGGAGCGGCTTGAGGTAGACCTACCGCCTATAGATGACAATGAATGGGAATATAGTGACGACGAGGAAGACGAGGAGTCTGAACCTTTTGATGTTTATAGATACATTGCCCATTCGTTGAGTCGTAGACATCCCGAACAGAGAGCTAATTTCACAAGCGTCAGTTTTTGTGTCAAGAGTGTTCGGTCTAAGATTAAACAATTGAGGACTGATTGCGAGTTGTTTGAAGATGAAAGGAGAAGAGCATTTAAACAGCTGGATGAAATCCGTGAAGAAGAAGCTATGGTGGTTGAGTATGAATGACTTGTTTAGGATGAATAATTTATAGCTCGTGGGTACCATATCCAATATCTTATGTCTTCTGATCCAAAAACTCATGTAATAACTTCCGATGCATCCTGACATGAGTAACATATTTCCTCTGTGTATGGCACTCTATGACAAAGACGTCTACACACTTCCACGCGAGCATTGATTGAGCATTTGCTTGTATGCTCTTCCTGTAATGCTCTGCCTCAGATCAGGAATAAAAGTCGAACTGTGCCATCATCTGTGCTGTCAGCTTCTCACAGTCACCTCGCCAATGCCGAAACGAAAGCCAACACAAAGCCGATTTCTTGTCACGCCGCAGTCAAGAAGCATTCAAAAGCGATAAGCCGCGGCCTTGGCTCTCAACTCACGCAGCCGTGTTCAACAAGAGGGAAAGTGATAAGCCTTTTCCATCATCTTAACAACCTATAGATTCTCAAATATACAAATAAACAATGGGGGCCGTCTTAGCAAAACTCCTCGATGTATTTTTCACAAAAAAACTCGATATGGTCGTCATCGGCCTCGAAAACTCAGGCAAAACAACACTCCTCTCAGCACTAGCCCACGGCCAACCAGTAGAAACCGTCCCCACCATCGGCCTCAACGTCAAAGTCTTTCAAAAGGGGCGAGTCCAAATGAAATGCTGGGATATCGGCGGCCAAGCACAATACCGAAGCGAGTGGTCACGATATTGCAAGGGATGCGACGTTGTCCTATTCGTCGTCGATGCCGCTGCACCCCAAAAATTAGCCACGGCCAAGAAAGAACTGCACAAATTATTGGATGATGGGAGTATTGGATCTACGCCGCTGTTGGTGCTGGCGAATAAGATTGATATTCAACCTCATGTGGGAGAGAGTGAATTGATTGAAAAGTTGCAATTGAATTATGTTATGGAGACTCCTTGGATGGTGTTGCCGATTAGTGCGTTGCAGTTGACTAATTTGGATCAGGTTGTGGAGTGGTTGACTGCGCAGGGCAAGAATTAAATGAGCGTCAGTTTACAACAACAGGATGGGATTTACTTTTCGTAGGGGGGGGAAGCAGTGTTGGGTATATGTTAGACATTAATGTTAGGCGGTAAGCGAGGAGGGAAGTGTAAAAGAAACAAGATATATATACAACATAATCATCTCCTTTTATAATTACATGTGGCGGCGGTATATATAAGAATCATCATCTACGGGCGAAAAGAGGGCACCTTCACGTTCAGGGTAACCGTACCCATCGTCTCGTTCATCCTCGTAATATGGTTCAGGGGTTGAATACCCACCCCTCGCTGGACCTCGGTCACCTTTGTGAGGTCGAGCCTCTCTTCTGTCATCACCGTGGCTTCTTCTCCGGTGGTGGCTACTCTTGCGGTGTGGTCGTGTGCGCTCTTCCTTGGACTCAAATGATGATCGAAGACTATCAATATCTTGATCTTCCCAAGGCCGACGTTTTGTTTGACGGCGTTCATGTTTATCAGTTCTCTTATTTGTCCTCTTATTCCCTTTCTTCGATGATATATTTAGCTCTTCAATCTCTTTCTCCAAAGCAGCCATCTTTTCATCCTTTTCAATTAGTGTTGTTGCCAGTTCATGGATTTTCTCATTTAACTCCTTTTCTTTGTTGGCAGTTGAAACATCAGCTTCTAGCTTCCTTTCCTTCATATCCTCCAAATTGGACTCTAGAATTTCAATCTTTGCGCTGAGAGAGTAGATGAGCTTGTCCTTTTCCTTTATTGTGCCATCCATCTGCTTAGTTGCATTTTCCAAAGAAGACGTCATTGTTTCTCTAGAAGACTCAAACTCCTTGGCGAGATCATCTCTCTCGTTTTCCAACCCCTGAACGAGTGCAGCATGCTCCTCATCCTTCTTGGCCATTGTTGACTGTAGCTCCTCCAGTGCCGCCTCGGATTTATTATGTTTCTCCACAGCTTCTGCCAGACTTGCTTTAACCTCCTTCGACTCTTCCTCCATCTTCTTCACAAGCATATTCAGTTGAGCAACAGCCGTGCCTAGTTCCTGTACCTGATCTTGATGAGCTTTCTGGCAACCAGCACTGGCAACTTGTTCCTCCTTAACCTTGCTCTCCAATCGACCAATTATTTCATCTTTATCCTTTGTGGCCTTGTTGAGCGCACGCACTGACTCTTCCAACGTTTGCACTGCCATCTCTGCTTCTGCCAGATTATCCTTTAATTTTTCCATGTCCTCTTTTTGACGATTGAGATCATGTCTGCTCTTTTCGAGCTCCAAGGTCATACGCTTCCTATCATCGAGGAGCTCGAGTTCTTTCACCAAGCGTTCACTTGCCTCAAAATCTTGTGCCTTTCCATGAGCTGCAGGATGAGTTTCTACTTCTACCTCGTCAAAGTCTTGGAAGGGAGGCATCATTTGATTGCGATTCATGCCCTTTCTACGAACAAGACGAGGTGAAACCAACGCTTCATCCATCAAGGGCATTGCATGTTTCAGATCCTCGCCCTTCCTACGGACAAGACGAGGAGAAACCAAAGCCTCATCAAACGGAGAACGGCTCTTCTTTTCACTCTCCACGGCAACTTCAAGAGCAGAATTTGCACGAAAGACAGATAACTTATTCTCTGGCTTCTCCTTCTTGCTACTGCCACTATAGGTTTGGTGGATCCTAGCCTCAACTTGCTCCATGTACTCTTGCACAGAAGGACGACGATTACTACCTGCTCCATTTGTTTCCCACGGTCTGGGCTTGTTGCTGTTGCTACGCGGAGAACTTTCCCAAGGTCTAAACTTGTTACTGCTGTTGATGACATCATTGGTACTGCTGTCTACAACAGGAGAACTCGTCACTTTGGCCATCATCTCCTCCGCATGAACCTTGGCAGAAATGACCTTCCTCATATCATCCGACACATCAAAACACAACTCCAACGCTTCCTCAATCGTACCAATTCTACGTGTGTGTTGTTTCATCTTGTCAATACCTCGTGTAAAAACGCCACGAAAGTAGGATGATTTAGTGAATGCTTCTTGTTGGGAGAGTGTTTCGAGTATGTTGATGAGTTGAGAATTGTTGTGTTTTTGTTGTTGTGTTGATGCTGATGAAGAGGTGGGTGTTGTACTGACTTTCATCTTGAATCTTGGTGACCTAGGGGGTAGATGTAGGTCAGCTGGACGAACAGGGATTGTAATAGTCTTCTTGTTATTACCTTCATCAGTTTCGGTGGTAGCTGATGACGGAGCACTAACATGACGACTCATCTTTGACTTGGCAACTGGGCTGCCATTACCGGATGAAGAAGTTGATCGACGCATAGGAGCCTTCTTGATCTGACTACTACGAGGACTATTCATTCTGCTAATACTACTGTTCTTTGGGGAGGTAGTGCCAGTTTTGCTCAGTCGATCATGCATCGAGTTGAGTTCTTCCGTCTCAATCACTTTTCCGCCGACTATTGTGAGCGAATTCATTCTCTCCTCCGAGTGCTGTCAGATGTGGTCAGTGTGCTACAGATGAGTTTACCCGCTATTATTATTAGACCTATTCTTATCACTTTGGAGACAGTACTTATCTGCTTGTTTGCGCATCGGTTCGCAGCAGTGCTTGCGGCAATGCCCGTTCAACGCATGTTATTGGCGAAGAGGATACTTTCCTTTTCTTGTGACCTTTACAATCAATTAGTTAGCCCCCAATGTGAAGACATTTCAAGTGTGATCAAATCAAGCGAATGAACTCCACAAATCTCAATGGTGCGGCACTATCCCAGAGTAGCCCCTGACAACCAAGCAGTCCTGGCTCTCTGCAATCCCTCTCAGGTGGGCAAGTAATATATGTAGGTTTGCAACGACTGAGTATCCTTGTGAGCCAATCAATCATCATCTTTTTGTCGAATCTGTGGCGCCTGCTTCAAAAAAAGTGCATAAAACACAAATATGGATCCCGACGCTGATCTCTCTCATCCAGTCGTATCAAAACCACCGCCTCAATCCCACAGTGGTCGTCGGAAAGATCGACGCCTAGTATCACGAGAGGTGGCACTGCCAAATTCTTCTCGTAGATCAAATGCTCGTAAATCACGCAACAGCAGTGATGGCGGTGGTGCCGCTTGCAGGGCTGATGGTGTAGTTGGTGCTACTCATTCCGCATCATCATCAAATCGACCAAATAAACTATCTTCTACTTCATCATCAAGTAGCAAAAAGCAATCATCGTCATCCTCATCAGCACATCGATCTTTAACAGCATCATCTTCTGATCGTCGTCATCATAGAAGCAGTAGACATTCAAGTAGTGGAGCTCGTAGTAGTGTTAGAGATGAAGAACATCATAATCATCGCAGCAGTCATAGTCGTCACTCTTCCTCTCGTAGTAGCAGACACCATGATCATAATCATCGCGATGATAATAAACGAAGAAGTGATGATAAACATTCGTCATCCAAATCGAAACCTTCTTCATCTTCGAAAGATATTGTGGAGACATCTAAAAAGACTAGTCAGCACAACAACACAAAACCACGAGTATCATCTTCCACTACATCTTCATCTTCTAAGTATAAACACTACACCAAGAACGAAAAGGCAGACAACAATAATAACACCTATCAAGTGTTTTACGATGAACATGGACGAAAGATTAAAGTACCAACAACAACATCAACAACAACAACAACATCTAGTACTCCTACAATCATAAAAGCAGCATCAGCATCAGTCGCCCCTACTCTCTCTGAAATGATTGGAGAAGCTTGTGGATATCACTCTTCTGATTTTGATACTGATTCAGATACTCCAGATCATGATCAACATGATGACAATAGAAGTAGTGATAGCAGTAGTGGGATTGATGGCGCTTCTGATTTTGAAGAAGAAGATCAAGAAGAGGAGTATAATTCAGATTATATTGATGGTGCGTCAGAGTTGGATGATGATGACGAGGAGGTGGATGATGAGGATATTGTGGAGTATGACGAAGGAGTGGAGGATTACATTGTCATTGACAACGATGGTGTTGATCATGATGGGGAAGAGAGCGTTGATATAGGTGATTACGACGATACAGATACAACAAACTCTGATGATGAAGAGGAGATGGAAGAATATGGTGACTATGATGACAATACATTCTCAAAAGAGCACCAAAGTGTCGCAACTCGAAGCAATAGTCCAGAATTGAACGATACTCGTCGGCAACTGCAGCCGCTAAAGAGTGACATGGAACGGATCGCTCGAAACTTTTATGGTGATGAGATTGCCCTATTGCATGCTGATCCACCCAGTAACAAGTCGATTGATAACAGATACGACATAATGGATCTCAATGAAGATGAGGGCGCCACTCTACGGTTGAATAGACCCCCAACACCAGAATCAGATAAGTGCAATGATATTGGTGACAATTTCTCACAAATGTCGGTTCGTGGGAGGGATCCACCCGAAGAGGGGAGAGGATGTGATCCACCATTTGTTCCCGGTGGTACTGGTGCAAGTAGTAGCAAACGGCTTGAGCCTAGACTTCGCAAGTCCGCCCAGCAGCAACAGGAACAAGCAAAGGAAAAGAAGAAACCGGCAATCAGGGGCATTCTAAAGAAGAAAGAGGGAGCTGCTCCTCCCCCGCTTGCCTACTTTGGTCGGACGTCACAGTCAACATCTGAACACAATTCTGACAGTGATGATGTCGAAGACTCAATCAACGATAGCGGTTCTGATCCAGATTTCAGCGAAATTAAACCATCAAAACAAGAGAACGAAGATGATGATTCTGCAATACTTTCCTTATTTGAGGATACAAGTGTCAGCACTGCCAAGAGTGGTCTCCGAAGTGGACGATTTGCAGAAGCAAATGCTGCCGCAGCTGCTGCTGCTGCATCCAATCTAGAAACAATTGATGATGGTGACTCTAACAGTGATGATGAATATGATCATGTCTATAGTGCAAACGAGAGTACTGAATTCAGGAAACGCTCCAACTCTGCAGATTTTAACACTTCTTTTCCAACATTACTGGGGGATGATGAGAATCAATTTGATCGAAACAAGTCACACTTCATGCGGACCTCGGACCTCGGATTGACGCAGGATACTATATTTGCAGAACAATTCCTCGACAATCCTGATTCGAAACCTGAGCCACATTATCATCATCCATCTCCGCATCCTCCACCGGGAATACAGTTCAATTGTGACGAAAATTGGATAAGCGTCGATGATGGAAACGGAGGTCATAGCCCAATAGCACCTCAGGCTGTAGATGCGTTGGTTGCAACAGGATATCGCACCGCTTGTGATCCGATGATGTGGACACCAACATCTAAAACACGAAAGTTTATGACTGACGCTGGCCTCCGTTTCGATGACGTCCCGACGCCAGCTCCTCCAGAAGAGGAGGGGGGCCGAGCTGATTCCTCCTGCCTAGTATGGAGCGGCAAATTTCCTCACAAGCACTATGGACACGACCTCCCTGTCATCAGATCTCAAGGAGTTGTGAACATGAGCCCAGAAGAACTGGTGGACTTACTCATGGATTCGACGAGGGTTAAATCATACAACGTAAGTAGTATTGGGCGAAAGGATGAGTTGATGCTCAGCGATGGGACGGACCTAGATACATGTCCATTCAGCGGTCAACGGAAGAAGAAGTTGACAGGGGTGGTTATTCAAGGAGCAAAGATTGTTAACGGAGCTGCTGTTGGCTTTGCAGAAGAGAGTGATGAACAAAGTGATTATGAGGAGGAGGAGGAAGTGACTGAAATGGAATTCGATGACGATGGTAGACAGTCTGTTCGAACATTCACTACTCTAACGTCGCCCATGGAACGGCGAAAGTCTCTTTTTGTTGGCGTGACAAAGTTAGTACGCAGCACCAACAAAGTACCAATGAGGAAGAATCTTGAATATGTTACATTACTGCACTGCCAGGCGTTGACTGATGATCAAGGCGGCAATGGCTACATAATTGTAGGAAGGGCAGTCACACCTGCAGAAGATGCGGGTAGAGGTAACAAAGATGTCCAGCGTGCAGAGATACTTCTGAATGTGCACATAATACGACGCTTACGCGAGAAGAACAGTAAATATGACAAGCGGAAGAGGATATCATCTAGCGACAGAGCCAAGACTGCACAGATGAGAAATAGATGCTTGATGATAAATGTCGTACATGTGAAGAGTCCAATAATTCCGAACATGTTGGCAAAGAAAGTTAGTTTGAGCGCAGCTTCCAACTTTATTACAGATATTCGAGCGTTGACTGAGGAATAGGCTGTTACAGCACCGAGCATCTAAATTGTTGTTGATAATCGATTATATACCACATGCAAATTTATCCGTCGAGAATTTTTGTAGTGTGAGACAATCCTAGAGAGAGCCCAGAAATAGAATTCTTACTGCACAGTAGACTGGAACAGCAGGTCGAGAATGTAAAAGATATTTTCCAATAATTCTAAAGTGTCAACTTTTAACGATTAGTTTGTATAGTATAGCAAATGCAACGTCATCTGACTACCTGCTAGAATATATATTTATCTAGGAATCTACCATAATTAGCATCAGCACGTCGCACTACAGATTGGGGCCAAATTGAGGATGTTGGACTGATACATACCTGATTAGGCCCTGAGGAAGCGACTCTCCTCGATGGACACATCAACATTCAACTTGCACCCCTTGGCATTAGGGCCGCAACTGTTCGGTCCTGTCTGGCCAAGTCCTCCGGTGCATGATGCTCCATCCGTAACCAAAACGTCACGGCAGCAACCTCCACTGATGCAGGTGGGATTCTCGACGCCTCGTTGGTCGCAGCCCCAGGTGCAAGATGCGGATCCTTTCACATTCACTTGACTACATTGAGATCCAAAACAAGAAGCGTTAGTTGAGCCGTCCTGGGTACATTGTCCTCCAGTACAAACAGGGCTGACGCTGTTCGTCTGATCACACTTTCCTCCGACACAGGTCGGATTGTTCGTACCCCTGTTAAAGAAGTAAGTAATAATGTCAGAAACTTTCAAGAAGAAAGCATGAAATTGAAAGCACACTAAAAACTTACGTCTGATCGCATTTGACTGAGAGGCATGTTGGTGCATCACAAGCTGTCTGATCACATTTGCCTTTAGTACATTTACACGAAGTGGATGTCTTTGAAGCAACTGGATCACACAAGAGGAGCAGAAGAGCGAAGGAAGCTACGAGTTTCATGTTTGTTGATGGGTGCGATGATGATGATGAAAATGAAGCGAGTTCTCTTTTATGAGCATACCATGGCTTGATAGTAATGTGTGAAAACACAGATGCCTCAAACCAAAAGGCTAACTACTCGACGCGTGTCAAGAGTAATTAAGCCGCGTGTCGCCATTAACCCGAAGTTAAAATGAAGTTTTGGCCGACTAGGGATATTACTCTTCCCCTTTTCCTTCATTCTGCCTGGTGTTCGTTTTCATTTGCATGTTCATTTCTCTTGTCATATCATGTTTGACATGCAGTTTGCAGCGGATTGCAGCATGCAGCATTCTTCCCTCTGCAATAACGATATCACCATGGCAACATCCCTACACCCAAACCTGACGGTAATGAAGTCAAGAGCATTCGACACTCTGTTCACAAAAATTAGGGACGTAGAGACTAATTCCGGGGATTTTGTTCATTACAGCAAGTGAGTACATGTCATCTGAAATGAGGTAATGTTGCATTATCGCTACCCAACATCTTTGAGCACCGCTGTTTTCTTTGCTTACACTGTGCACTCTTCTTTCTTCATAACTCAGACGCGCTATGAGACTTCTGGCAGAGGAGGTGAGAGAAAAATAGCTGCGCACATCAGATCAAGTTGTTGTATGATAAACATGATAGAGTCGTAACTCATCTTCACACTTTCCCCCTTAGGCAGCAGCACATCTACCTACATCTCCACAAGCAGTCACAACTCCTACAAATGCCATCTATAATGGCCATTTATCCATCCTCGACACAAATCCAGACGGTGTGTGTGCAGTATCAATCGTCAGGGCGGGGGACTCGTTATTAGAATGTGTTCGTGAGATTGCACCCTCGGTTCGTGTCGGGAAGATGTGGATACAAAGAAATGAAAGTAGCGCAGACAAGGAAGCAGTGCACAGCTGCACTAAATTACCAAAGGGCATGAAGGATATGCATGTGTTACTGCTGGATCCTATGCTTGCAACTGGTGGATCGGCTTGTGCAGCGTTGAGCACACTGATAAAAGAATACGATGTTGCTGAGGAGAACATTGTGTTTGCAAATGTCATCTCATGCCCAGAGGGATTGGAGTTTGTAGCGCAGCACTATCCGCGTATTAAAATCGTGACTTGTTGGATAGATGATTGTTTGAACGAAGACAAGTATATCATGCCAGGTTTGGGTGACTATGGAGACCGATTCTTCAATACAGTGTAATGTACAAATGTATTCGGGTTGTACATAGACATAGACAGAAATGGATGGCTTTTGCAAAGGACGAAGTAACGTGATGGTGTACAAATATATTCAGGTTACACAGAATTAGAAGTATCGGCAGCCCTGACTGCCTCTAAGACATGCTCAGGACGGGAACAACCAACGACCACGCCTTTCACTGCATTTTCATCTAACAAATTCTTTAGGGCAAACTCTTGCAATGTCGTACTGTCTGGAATATTGTATCCTCCTTTCAGCTCGCCAAAACCTAGAATTTGTCGGATTTTTACCATTTTCTCTTCTTGGTCCTTGTCAAGCTCAATGGTTGTTGAAATCTTCTGCTCATCAACTGGGTCGATGCTTGTCCATCCTCCCATCAACATTTCTCTTGTCCATCTCGAGACAACCATTCGAACTGCCATACTATGTACACGAAAAAAGAGCTGCAACATTCCTGCGCTCTCTTCATCCAATTCTTCAAACGAACCGTAAATCAGTGGCACAGCTACGTTCACAAGATATTCCTCATATGCTGCAAAACTTTTCATCGTGTCTAGTGAGGCATCCAAATCGTGAACCATATCCCGAATCAACTTGCAACCTTCAAGCGTTTCCCGCTCTTCGACCGTCAATTCACGCTCTAAAGACGCCTCAAGGATAGCATCTGCATCAAAGTGTGACAAAACAGCGTTGAGGATTGGTTGATAGGCAGAAGGACGTGGCCCATATTCTTTGTAATGAAGGTTTGTCCACGATAGTTCTCCAGGCTGACCGATTGGTCCCGATTCTACCTGATAATCCAGTATACGCACAGGATGTTTGGCGTCAATTTTCTTCCCATCAGACTCAGTGCTACTGCCATTGTCTCCATTCAGAAATGCCGGTGGTGCGGAAAAGCCCCCACCGCTTTCACTAAGGCCTGGAGAGGGTTGATCCCATCCCGTGCCACCGTGCGGGTATGCAGTCAGTGGCCGAGTCACATAAACTTCCACTGAACTTGGCAATATACATCTCATTTTGCGCAATTTTTGGCGCTGTTGAACGAGAGGGTCACTCTGATCTTCAGTGAACGTAGGAAGGCCTTCCTCCGAGGAGTTATTCCCTTCACCATAGTTACCGCAAGTACCAAAAAAGGAACATATTTCGTTTGCAACCTCAAGTCCACGTGTTTCCAGCACATTACCAGGTAACCGAATTGTTTTCAGCGACGATGTCCTTTCATTGCTATTCTCACTACCATGAACTTCTAAATATGCATCGACGGAGCATTCGAGAATATCTCTCCAGCTTAAATGCATGTCATGATTTGGTTGTAGACTCAGACCATTGGAGTCAACTCCATATCCATCGATTAGTCCTTCAGTTACGGCAATTTCATATCCAATAAAGGCAGCTTTCAGTGCCTCCTTCATGTAGACTCTCGCATTTTGCAGTAGCTGCGTCTTCGACTCTTGATGATGATTGTTCATCAGATATGCTGCAATCTGAGTCTCAGGGTTGTGTGCCAACGAAATAAGAGATACTCTCTTATCTTCATTTGTTGCAGTGTCTTTGTACTTTTCAAACAAAGGAGACGTCCGTAAGGAATGCAGCACATATTCCTGACTAAGATTGTGTACCAGTACCACGGCCGGTTGAGAAGAGCTATTATCCTCGTTGTCTACATCGGCAGCTTTACCTGCAAATAGAACATTGACTCGAGTATCACCATGAAACTTCCCTTCTCTCTCTTGACAATCATTTATTGCAGTATCATCCTTGGCATCATTTGCGTCTTTTTCTGATAGAACTACCGCAGCACGATAACCTAATCGACATGTAATTGTAGCGGCACTTCCCTCGCCTGTAGTAACGTTTAGGGCCTCGCCATCATCTTCTTCCAACAAGGCTTCCCAGGCCTGGTCAAATGCATTGCCGATATTTAATTCCGTTTGTCTATTTGCCATCCAGCACATGGTTCCATCTTTACAGGATGATTGTATATTTTTTTCAATTAATGGAGGAGCGGGACAATCAAAGCTTGAGACTCCGCCACGTAGTGCAGTTAACATGATGGAGGCTCGTGGATCTAACTCTTTGTCGCCTACTTTGCCATTGATCGTGTTGGATGGTGCTTCGAAGGGGAGAGTGTTGGATAATGAGGCGAAACCAATGTGCAACTTTTGACGTTGTGGCGCGTGGTGATGATGGTGTGATGTATTGTCTACGTTGTGTACAATTGATGTTGACGAAAAGGCTCTGCAGCATAATTGTGATGGCATCGATGAGCGGCTAAGGCTGCCAATCTTGCTACCATATGCCACGCCTGACGCAATACTACGGCGTGCTGATAGCATGAACATCGTCATGGTCATGGTGTTTGGATTTTGATTGAGTGCATAATGGTGTTTGGATTTGATTGAGTGATGAGTGATGAGTGATGAGTGATGAGTGATGAGTGATGAGTGATGAGTGATGAGTGATGAGTGATGAGTGATGAGTGATGAGTGATGAGTGATGAGTGATGAGTGATGAGTGATGAGTGATGAGTGATGAGTGATGAGGCTTCTTTTTCGCGAAGATTAGCGATACAGAAAAGATGGTGTCTCTCTTGCATTGCATCTGCATGCTACTTACGCTTGATTAAGTACGAGGTCTCAATCTTCCCATATGACGTCTCAAGCATTATCTTGCTGGGAAGCATGAGCGGGGCAGGAAGCATTTGGCAAGCCGGAAAGAAGACTTTGCCATGGAGAGAAGAATCTCAAGGATTCTTTGTGCAAGAAGTTGAGCCTTGACAGATGCTTCTGTACAAGGTGTAACAAGCTGGCTGGCAAAGACTTGAGATTCTGTGCACGAATAAACAATCAGATCTTCATAAACAATAGTGTAATTATGATTAGCATATGCGAAACAATTCATATCAAAACAGTCATCAGCAAGCAAGTCAAAAAAGGTGCGGAAGAAAGATTACTCCTTCCAATGCAAACTAAAGAACCATAAACCACGCAAACCCAATGCTCTCTAGTCTACGGATCTTATCAGCATTCATAGCACTCTTGGTATCTCCTTCACAAAATTTCTTATATTCAGAACGTTGTGTGGACACCCATCTCCCAAGTGCAGTGTTCTCTTTGTACTTGGTAGGCACGTGGCAGTTGCCATATTCGGCCTTGTACTCCTTGAGTTCCTTCTGTGTAAGTTGAGGAGTAAGAGTAAAAAGTTAGTCAACGAATGAGATTCGTATGGTATATTATGAACAATTGCAACACACAAACTTACGAATTTCTCCTCCCAGCTAGCTTGTCCCTTGCGTTTGGCCCAGCGGAATCCAATGCTCTGGAGACGTGCTAGCCTTCCATCATTGAGGGCAGAGCTCTTTCCATCAAAGCGATTCTTGTGTTCCATGCGTTGCTGCAAGAGTATAAACGAGTTTTGTGAGTACATGGGATCAATGCACGGTAATGTATAAAGCAAACGAACAAAAACGCACCTTATTTACCCAGATGCCAAGGCTGGGGTTTGGTGCATAATTCTGCGGTACATCGCAATGGCCATGCAACTGCTTAAACTCGAGCTAAAGGAATAAGAAATGAGTAAATAATAAAGAGTGCGAATATGCATTAGTATCTCGTCAAGTACAACTTACCAGCTCATTATACCTTCGATCCCAAGAATTGCCACGTCTAGACGCACTATCTGTGATATGTTCACTTCTAGATGTACTAGCAACAGAAGCAGTTGAGCCAGCGCTATGACTCTGTCCAATTGCAGCGTGATCAGGGTGACGACCTCTTCTTCGTTTTTTGGCAGTAGAAACGACTGGAGAAGGTTGCGGTAACTGTGCACCTCTTGCATGAGTCCTCTCTGGAGTAGTCGAAAATGGATCCAAATGTGATGCCGCAGATTTGGCAAATTGAATTGATGGAGAAGGAGGAGATGGCGTTTTCATGGACGACGTGAGCAATGATCGGACCTCATTGAATGGTAGAGGTGCCATACAGATCGTGCAATTCAGCATTCACATGGTCGCGCGAGGATGATTCTTGAATGCTGCTGCTGCTTCTTCTTGCAGATGGCTTCCTCTCATCTTCTTCCACTGGAGGACTTGGCAGAGTTGGAGAAAGATCAAATACACCTCCTCCTCCACCGCCACCTTTTGCCTCTTCAGTAACTTTTGCAGATTCCGGAGGATCCTTCTTTGCGTATGTTCTTGCTGGAGTGGACCCAGGAGCTCTATAGTACTCTTCAACAAATGGACGATGCTGTTGTGAATATGCTGCTGCTGCTGCTGCTGATGGCATCATGTTATTTGGATTCTGATGTGGATGCTGGTAATTATAGCCTTGAAAGTACGGAAACTGAGGATGCCCACGTGCACTTGGTGGATCAGGACGTGGATCAGGGCGTGAATATTGGGGTGGATGATAATACCCTGCAGGATACCCATACCCGTAGGGATCTGGCTGAGTAGGATGAGCTGCTCCTCCTCTATATTGATATGGAAATGTAGGAGCGTCAGGTTTTGCTCTAATGCTTTCTGCATACCGTTGTTGGTGGTAGTATCTCATCGGGCTGAGATGCGGCTGTGCAGAAGAAGCTGCAGAAGCGGTGGGAATGGTGGATGCCATAGGCATGGATGCAACCGGCTGCGGCATGATAGGACCACCCGCTTCTTCCGGATCTTGGCTAGGCCTCTTTTTTTCTTCCTCCTCCTGATTTGATGCTGTTGCTGCAACTTTTTCATCTGTTGTTTTTGGCAGACTGATGAAAGCAGAACGCTCCTCGTTCCTCTCTTCAAAAGATTTGCTCTTTTGGAATGGATACGATTGTGCCGAAGAAGCATCGGAAGTGCGTCGCTTTTTTGCAGCATGCATCGTTGGTGCAATGGATGCTGGCGATGCACCGGCGGGTGGGTCTGCTTGTCGGACCCGTGAACTATCAGAAGGCGCCTGCGGTCGTCGCTGCTGTAGCCGTCCATCATTCTGCGCGACGTCATGTTCATCACTGGGTTGGTAATGGCGCCTCATTGAACCAATCTTATATAATATGACAGGGACCAAAGGTGACTCCATTCTTTTCGATGCCATGCAATCAAATGGATGAAGTTATGTACAACTATTCGCTATTCGCTTAGTAGTAAATGGGACCGACGCGATTATTTCCTAAACGCTTTCAAGACTGTGCTATGTGCTTGCTATGTGTATCGTCTTCAAGAATATTACCCCTACTCTATGTGCATTGATATGTGTCAAATGAGTGGTCTCTAGAGGTGCACCAAAGCCAGCCAGTGCGATAGGAATCAGACATAAGCACGAGCGACAGAAACCTGACAGCTAACGATATAGCCGTTGCCACGATCGCGGTCTATCACCACTATTCTGTGAAAATGTTATGACTTCGAAGTGCAAAAAATAGCCAAAATGCTGGCGAAGATGGCAGTGTTGTTTTCGCGCAAAAACATTTGTAGTGTTACCCCTGACTTTATGGCCTTGATGTTAGTTTTTCGGTATAAATATATATAAAACTACAGTTAAAGAGGGTACAATTACTTTTATTGTTTGAGTAACTATTCAGCACAAGATGGTTCTCTCTTGTATACTCCGAAATGGGAATCAATCGATTTTTTGTGTTTGTACACAAAAAGGGACTGAGAATGTTGAGATTGCTTGAGACTTCACATTTGAATAATTTACATTCGACTCCATCCACGCTACTCCTTTATTGGTGTTACATGAAAAGCTGAAACTGAAATTGCCGCAGCTCTAGAGGTCACCTATCCAGGGGTTAATCTGTGTCTACACTTACAATTAACCTCTCCCTGCCTACGTAGTACGGGTACGGCTGTTCTGTTACTGTTTATACGTGTTAACTTACCGATGACACCCTTCCTTGATTGTCAGACCACACCTGCCTTCCTGGCCACGCCTTGACTCTCTATTACGATCAACTAATGACAAGAATCTTGTAGCCCAAAAGATCAAAATCTCTTTTGTAAAAATCAACGACTCTATCTCTAATCTCTGGCGAGCTATACTCCGTTCGTAAATCCCCAACGATGGATTTCTTCTTACTAGATCCCCATGTATTGACGGGATTGACTGTACCTCCTATGCTATCGAGGTAATCAATCATTTCTGTAGCATTCAAATGCTCCAATATCGTTCGAATATCTTGATCAAACTGGTCCACACGGCCGAGAAAGTCAAAGGAAGGACACGAAAAGCGGCAAGTTTTAGAGGTGTTGATCTCTCAACGGCATTCGGCGATTTCCCCCTGATCTGATACTGTAGGCAGACGCTTGCTTCGGCCTGCTGTCTCCTTAACTAATTTAAGGTTCACTTTTGTCATTAACTATTTAAATGTTTAAGTGCATTGGGTGTTGTTAGGAGGTTGTTGTCCACAATCCACAACCACAAGACTTTGGAGAGGGTCTTAGTTTATTTTCTACACGCGGAGGGGTCAGATGCGAAAACGTACGAGATACGAGAAAAGAGACGGCAGCCTTCTCTGGTACTCCTCGCCACAAAGCCTGATCGAAACCAGTACATATTATTAAGATCTAAATCTTAAGAAGACCATGAATTAGATACTTCGTGGTGTATCTTATGTATGTATTCTACTTGGTTCGATCATTTTCCTGCGGCTAAGCATCTGACACTGACACAGCGTGCTATTGGCTGTGAATTCACGTGTTACTTTTCTTCAAGAATTGACTCTTGATGCGAATTGAAGTAGATAGAGAGTCTGACAAAGCATCGCGTTGGGCACGAATAGAAGTAGACAGAGAGTCTGATTGGCTATCGTATTTGAGGCCCCCTTCTACTACAGGTGTCTTGAACGATTCCTTGTGATTAGATATGGACTTGACTGAGCGTTTCATGAGACTATCTGTGGAGCGATCGCTCCTAAGAGTTTGATCTGGTAAACCAAACTTGATCTTTTCGCACACTGACTGGAACGTGGGTCTGTCAGATGGTTTTGCTGCCCAGCAGCGCTGCAAAAGATTCTTAATTACGAAAGGCCACGATCTCAAGAGTTTGGGTCGTTTCCCTTCCACAATGATCTCCTTGTAATGTCGTTCTCGAGAGTACTTCTCGAATGCTGTATTGAGTGTGAGCATTTCCCACAATAAGATTGCAAAGGAGTAAACATCTGCACTAAATCCGTACGGGGAAACCTCAGCAACCTCGGGAGCCATGTAACGGCGAGTTCCAGCAAGTCCACTGGAATGATATTGATCTTGTCCTTCGCGATCACAAGGCTTCAATTCCTTTGCCAGTCCGAAATCAAAGATCTTGATGTCTCCTCGAATGTCACTGGAGCAAAGTAAATTGTTATTGTGAGTATGAGAACGAAGTGATAATAAGCGCAATGCAATGACAATAAGTAACTTACAATCCAATATTTGCTGGTTTGATGTCACGATGCAATATACCTCGTTTGTGGAGGTAGCTCATGGCATGAGACAAATCATATGCGGCGAGCAATCGAGCCATCCAGATCTTATTCAATTCTTCTTTCTTCTTCCCAATCAAACCCTTGAATTTACCTTGATAACGTTTCACCTGCTCTTTCCACTTGAGCATTTGAACTTCTAGCGTATCATAAAGCCTATCTAATATGATACAGAACTTGGGATGCCCAGGAATGTTGCTTGTCCCTCTTATTTTGATAATGTTGGGATGGCTCAGTCCTGCCAAAAATTGTGCCTCACGAGCTAGATCAATTGCTGCGTCAGTAATCTCCTCTTCTCCAACCAAATCGTGTCTGATGCGTTTCACGGCATATCTTGCTTCTCCATCTCGTAAGCAGTGATCCTTCATAAACCCTCGCGTGTTGTTTTGGTCATATGCGTCGTCTTCGTGGTCAGATTCAAGTTCATCATAATCGGATATATTCTCGTCAACTTGAAAAGGACCAAATATTGATAGTCGGGGCTGCGGACTTTCCGATCGTGTCGGCAAGCACACCAGTTGTTGTTCTTCGTCCTCATTATCCTCTTCATCTAATGCAACATCAGCAATGTTCAAAATGACTGAGCTTGGTACTTTTTTATGGGTAGGTTGAGAAGAAAGTCCCCTCACCGGACTACGAGAGCTTCCTCCCCCATCTGAAGGCTTCTTTGGGTCATTGAAGCCGCGATGTAAGAAGCAAATGTGACAGCTTTCAGGAACATTAAACTTGATAACTTCAAAAATCTTGCAGAACTCTCCCTCTCCCAGAACTTTATCTAACTCAACCTCTGAACTCATGAAGGTTGGGGGTGTGTTGAAGTTCTGTGCATCATCAAAGAATGGTGAGTCTACTTGCTGCAGACATAATTCTTCGTTGATCTTCTCAATCATGTTCAGAAGAATTTGAGAATCCTTGGTCTTGTGAACACTACTACTCTGAGCAGTATGAGATATATGCTTCTTCACAACAGCACCATGCTGTGGTTGCTTCGTCCCCACCTTGAAACGCACCGAACCCTCCTTTTTCTTTGACAAATTGTCAATTCTTTCTGTTGTACTTGTGTCTTCAACACTATCAGGTCCCTGAGGATTATCCAACTTTAATTCTTCACCGTCCGCAAAGGAGTTACGAAGGCTAAGATGGAGATGCTGCCGTGACAACCTTCGCCCATGCCCCCACACCTTTGCTGCTGCAGCTGTCGCTGCTGCATCCTTTTCCAAAAGGGACTCCAGTTGCTTGATCCAATCTTTCGCAATATTCCTGTGGTTTTTCAATTCACCCCCGCCGTAGAGACAAGGGTACTGCCCCTTCAACTCCTTTAGTTTGCTTTCTCGCAACAGTGATCCCGTCCTCTTATCATACTTTTTCAATATTTTGGAAAATGCGGTGGCATTCAAGTCAAGAAATTCTAATACCAATCCCAAGTCTTTGGAATAGTCGGTTACCCGATGAATCAGGAAGGAAAGTGATGATGACGACGATGACTGCCCTTCCGCTTCCGTCTGATTGATGCATTTCTCAACTGCAACTTCCAAAGAATTCTTTTCCTCCACTGACCACTTCAAACGATCCTCATAAAAATGAATAAGTCGTTGAATAGAATCATCATATATCCTAAAGAATTCATCCTTTTGTTCCTCTGAAACCTTGAAGCTAGACTCGGTATGGACAGAGTGATCGTCGGCGTCGGCGCCGGTGCGGTTTTTCAGTTGTTCGCCGCTAAGACCGGGGGGTAATAAGATGCATACGTTCCCCTGGCAAAGACAGCGCTTTAATTCGATGTAGGCGACGGCATGGCAACGCCAATCACGTTTGACTACCTCGTTTAGTGTTTTGCCAAATTCAACCATTGTTACGGTGTTTATATTAATTATTAATAGTGTTCTATTCTTTGCGTGATATAATTAGTTGACGACATCGAATATCAGCATCGATCTGCATCGAATCTCTTGCATCCATCGATTCAAAAATTAAATTCCTCTGACATTTTCAGAGGTGAGAGAAGATGGTGTCCTGGTACCATACTGATGAAATGACGTCACGTATGATTTGAAGTAAAGGTCGTAGGAATCCTGTTCATCTTCATTATGTACCTTGTCTTCACAATTAAATTGATACGATCGATGCCACAAATTCATGTGACCTCTCATTACAGCCATGAAGAGTAAAGCGATAGCAATTTTAGCCACTCTCGTTATCAGATCGTTGGCACAGGATGCTGTGCGCGAATTATATCGAGGTGGCGGTGGAGGTGGTCGAGGAGGAGGAGGTGGAAGAGGAGGGCGGGGTGGCGGAGGAAAGGGCAAGGACAGAGTTGAACGCCTTTTCAAGGCAAACTGCTATTGGGGTGAAGATGAGAGCACTCCTCTCATATCTCGTATCAATGAAAAGTGCGATGGTTACGACTGCGTGAGCTTCACCGAATGCCTTGAGTGGGAAACTCTTGAAGATGATATTCTAATTGTGGGATGTGATGATGATATGTCAAAAGAGTATGCATCGGATCTAAAAGATACGATCAACACGGCTCTCCAAGTAAAGCGCGAGAAGTTCAAAGAAATGTCTAAAGAGGACCGTGCCAATTATAGACAGCAAAAGGAAGACATGCAGCAGAGAAATGCCGAGAATGTTATGAATTGTGGATGCTGTGCGGATAATCCTGACTTCCAGCTTGGTGAACTGGTGGATAAAATTGAGGGTGCCGTTGCTAAGACTCTCGGTTTTGATACACCTAAAGGTGATAGCGTAACTTGCGTAGGTCGGCTTCAGGCAATGGTTGACGCCAAGTGTCCAGACTTCATTTCATCTTGTCCCGACGAAGCGATTGATATTGGAAGAGAATGCGTCCTTGAGAAGCCAGAAAGACCCAAGGTTGATTGGGCGGGTATTTCTTTGCAAGATAAGATTGAGTGGAAAGAACAGAGAAATGAATTCAAAACGCAAGTACTCAAGTGCTCGTGTTGTACAGGTATTTCTGTGGCCGTGCTCTTTGGTGATACATCTGCAGAGTCAGAAGAAGAAACCGAAGTCGAGGCCAATGAATTGCTGGGAATAATTACCGAAGATAGGCCATCATCGTCCAAGATTCAGCTCACAATTCCTCTACCAAATCGTCCGTACAGACCACACCGCAGGCGACAGCAATTTCAGTTCTAATCCTAACAACTTGCTATAGTGATAGATAACCGACTCCTTTTTACATTGCACATATATACATATAACTCTAGAAACAATTGATTACTAAGTGAATGTCACTTGGTCAACTCAATAAGCGTACCCATTTGAATGGAACTGGAAAACATCATAAAGCTTTGTTCCTGCATGGTCTATGGAAGTCTTGATGAGCTTCCTCGCCTTTATCTCAACCTTATTGTCTGGAACAGCCAACATCAGCCTCTTCTCAAACCGCTTTAGTGAGACTCCTCCACCGTACCGTGTTCCCGAGAAACACGGGTAATTGCTTTTGTACATCATAATTTCAACCAAGCCAAGGGCATTCAATGAATTGCTACGTGCTGCTTTCAACCCGTCGACGAATAGCTTCTGGAATTCCTTGAATCCTTCAGAGAATGGACCACCCATAACATCGATGTAATCTTTTGTGAGCTTAAAGGGTGCTCGCTCCATGCTCCACTCATGCCCTGGCGCCATTCCAAACGCAAAACCAAAATCGATATGAATGATGTGGCCCCTAGTATCGATCATGATGTTTCCATTGTGCCGATCTTTGAGACCAAGAAGGTAAGCAACCAATGAGTAACCAGCCAAACTGCGGATGAAATTGCGCTGCGCAGCCAAAAAGCACTTTGACGTAGGCGAACCGTACACTTCTTCAAAGTAAGCCCTAAGTCCACCAACTTTCGGAAACTTGTCTGACTTGTACAAAGAATCAATAGATGTAGCGTCTGTCAAGAACTCTAACATTCCCGTGCTCTTTGACGTACTCAAAATGCGGTAAGTCTTGAGCCATACGGGTATATTGGCCTTGGCAAATACTGATTCGAAGTAGTGAATCATTTGCATCACGAACACTTCCTGACGGAGATCATCGTTGGATTTGGCCATCATGGTGACCATCTCATGTAACGTAGAACTATCCTTCTCCTCACCCTTATTCTTCGCAGATTGAAGCATACGAGCACTTTGTTCAGCCCAAGATTCTCCTCCACAAACGACCGCCTTGGCACGATCAAGGCTTTCTTTACTTACTCCGTCATGATGCTCAAACTTTTTGACTGTATCACCAAAAACGATGCTACCCGTGCCCGCAGATATAATAGATTGACCATCTAATGACAGACTATCTGCAGCAGAATCATAATCGTCATCGTTGGCGTTTTCAATGATTGGAGTGTCAATAATAGGCACATTTAACAAGGGGGCAGAGTTGCGATCCAAGTATGACATTCTACCTCCTCTTTTGCTCTGGGCACGACCATCGGGACGTGTCATTCGTGTTGCTATTTTGGAAGGCAATTTTGCAAAACTTTCTTGCATGAACTCTCGGAATTGCTGATTGCCCTTGATTTCCCTCATACTGCTTGACAAGAATGATTTGGAGGATTTACTATCCTCTGACCAAACTGAATTTTGCCTCTCGGTTGGATCTTCCATAGTCAACTCGAATTCATCGTAGTCCTCGTCTTGTTCTTCTACCTTCACCTCTCCCTTGTCTTTGTCGTCAGAATCATCACCAGAATCGCCGAGCTGCAATTCGTCGGCATGCTCTCCAATCGATGTGAGCCTTCGATTTTCGAGATCTGGGACCTTGAACAATGTGTGGAGATATTCAGCAACATCAAGATTAGGATTCCTTGGCTCAAGGGTACCTCCAACAGGCTCTCCGCGTTTTGCAATGAAGTAATAGATCATTGGACATCTCTCGTTTGTGTTGAATACACGTGTCTCACTTGCCATTACCGAATCAACTCGTCTCCAAATATCTGTACTCTTGCATAAGGGCACGTAGCCACAAGGTGGAAGCTTAATGTCTGAAACGAGGCCAGGGGCAACCTTCTTGCGATCGGATGGTTCACGGAATCTCAATACCTCTGCCACATCACAAACTGCAGCAACAAAATCACGCTCATTCCTAAAGAATTCATACCGTGCTGCCTGTGACGGTGTCAATGTATTCGGTGAGCTTCTCTTCGTTTCATCCTCTCCCGTCACCTTCTTTTCTTGGAACATTTCATCAGTGGAGAGAATATGAGGGATCAATGCATTTGCCTCACTTTCTCCCCGTAGCAATCTAATCCAGAGTGACATGTCTTTTTCACTTTTCGCCCGAATGATATACTCAAAGTGGTGATTCCTCACCACGAACATGAATGGGTATTTCCCTTCAAACTCCTCCACTGTAGCTCCCTCCAACGGCATGGCACGCCTTAGTTGCCCCCCATACGATGGTTGAAAGTTGTAACAGTACAACATACGTTCTTCAATCTCAAAGTATCGGCTCTTCCACCGCTTCGGCTTGTAAAATGAAGTCCGAGCACGGCGTTTGTAGAGTAGAGTACCACCGTACTTACTTATTTGCTTTCCCTTATCATTCGAAGTCGCCGTCATGATGGTTGGTGATCCTGGATCCGATGGCGCAGAAGTAGGACTACTAGCAGCAGTAGCACTTTCTTTCTCCCTCCCCTTCTTCCGCTCCAACTTCAAATCAGGCAAACTGATCTTGGTATCCTTCATACGCTGCATCAAATTACGAAAATTCGCCCCATGCGTCGTAATCTGCTTGGCATTATTCAATCGATCCTCCAACTTCATTTGCTCATACTCATCCCGTGAAATATCTCCCTTTTCATACATTCGCTGCAACTCCATCGACCGTGGCGATCCATACACGACACACCGTTCAATATTAGACAATAGCGTAATGCACCGATGGTAAAATAGCTGGTTGTATCCCGGATTAGGTTTCCCCTCCACAGTTTCTGGTTGATAGTCCTCAATGGCACCCTCTAATATCCAAGTTAGTTGGAGGGCAAAGTGTTGGGATTGTTGGGCAATGACGAGGGCGAAACGTTCGAGGATGGCCTCATCCCAGTCTGCTTCGAGGTGGATGATCATGTGAGCAATTTGGGGGAGGTAGAATTCAATTCCATCGTAGGTTGAACGGGAGCCTGAGAACTGTTGTTGTGCAAAAAAAAAAGAGACCGTGTTGGCAATTGTCAGTGAGGAAACGAGGCAAACGGACAGCACAAGAGTCAAAGATGTTGAAACGAAGTTCCTTCTACACAAATATATATGCACAATAAACAAAACGTACCCTAGCAACAAACTGCGCCATAAATTGCACCACAGCCGGATCATCCCTAAACTGCCAAATAAGCATGGTCACCTTCTCCATCGGGACACGTCCCTTGTTATCCCGCCCAAAGACATCATGGACCAACTGATTCTTGAACTCCTCATGTTTGCGAGTAGCGGGCGATGCGGAAGGCTGCTGTTTTGCATAGGATGGCTGAGGCTGTTGTTTCTTCGCTGGGTTATTACTATTGGTAGGCTTGGTCGCCGGGGCGGCACCCGCAGGCGATTCTATTTGAGTGGTTTGAACTGCGGTCATGTTATTGTTTCTTTCAACTGATACTGCCATTTGAATTGGAGTATATTTAGTTTGTTTGGTTCTTATGGTATAGGTGTTGGTCTGAACATGTATTCACGACAATGCGCAACAATATTGTGTTTGCCTCGAAATTCAATTCGAAATACGTATTGACACACAAGATGTGCAGCACAATTTCTACGAGAATAGTCTACGCCACTTTTCGGCAAACAATTAGTTCCTCCCGAGTGATGGAGTGCGGAGTACACGAGCTGGTGCTAAAGGCAACAATGACTGATCTGTGCTCTAACTTGTCTCGATGTGAGCTTGTGCACGCAAGCGTTGGATTTTGTTTTGGTTTGGCTGGTCGGGTGCAGATAAACGGGAGTCCATAGCGTATGCAAATTTCACAAAGACCATGTCACATGTCACAAAAGATACGCAATGAGATAGTTAGTAGAAGAGTAGTCTCATGACGAAGAAGAAGGATCGGAAAGCAGTAGATCTTCTTAAAATGTTAGAACGGACTTCTCTTCCAGAATATGCAGTTGCCATTGTTGATATTATTGCCATTGCAAGGGTTTCTGCTGCTGTAGACGGGTTGGATGTCCAATCAAACCAGAATCTGTCACAAGCAATAGCAAAGTGGTATTGGATGTGCAACTAGAGCCAGAAGAGACCACTAGGAACACTGGATATCATGGTGACTACTAAGCTTAAGCTAAGAAGCAAAGAAGTGGGCTATTCTAAACGAGAGGTGATGAACGAGCATCAACATGCGACGTCATCTCTGTGAGAGGATCAACTACGAAGCAAGACGTAGTTGCTACTTGACACGTGTGAACAGGAAGGATGACTGTCGGAACGGTATCAGGTACAGTACCGCAGTCATATCCCTGTGACATTCTCCCCCGAACTGTGTGACCAAAAACGGGCAAAATCAGACTGGAAAACCCTCATAGCGGCTAAAAAACCAGTCGATAAGATAGAGACCAAAACAACCCAAATTGGGAAAAAAGGATCTCCAGGGATGTCAATACAATATCGTCTGATACGAATCAAGGACGTAAGTTCTTTCGTGATCTAAGAGCAACCAAATGTACTCTACATCGGTTGTGTGCGTATAGGTTGGCCAAGACGTTGTTATTCAATTTCAACGCTTTCACTTTCCGTTTTCATTTCAAATAATCTCACTATACACACCCCCTTTACTCCTCCTTAAGTATGGGGTCTTCTATCGATCGTTGAGCGCTGCAATAGACTGTCTAAATGAGGCTCGTTTTTGCATCGCACAGTTCCACTCGTGTCAACAACTCAAGTCGCTCTAAGAAGGGACCTTCGTTGGAGTCTTGAACCTGAGTAGCTTTCAGGTTCTTGTAAGCGGCTAGATCAAGGCCTACGAACCAAATCAATATTTGGGATCGCGTCGCTTTATGTATTTCAAGCGAATAAGGAACTGTCCACCAATAATTTCTTGCGCAGCGGCCATCCTAGCGACCAGAGAAACATGGGTCAATCTTTGACGAAGTCTTGACTGAATCTGCGAGGGCTGCGTAATTAGTCGGTGAGGTACGAAAGGACCAGATTGCCCCCAGCTGCATCGGGAAGGTTTTCGACAATCAGGTTTGCATCAACAGGTTCACAACTGACGCTGTTGCTGCAGCAGTAATACTGCGGCGGGTGCAATTGCACGCCATCCAGAGAGGCCTGACCATCTCTGTATTCTTGAATATCGTGACTTACGTGACGGAAACATAACTAGCTTCCATGCAGAGTGCCCTTTGACATCCGCACAACGATGTAATCAAGTCTCGAAGAACAGGTAGGGAGTCCGCTTGAATTGTGAGGAGAAGAGTCGCTCTCGCTCGCGCGGATAATCACCATCATCCCGTTTGAATTTCGGTAGTGGAGAAGTCGACCACTTTGAACCAATCTTAGGATCGATCATAGTTTCACACATAATAATATCAATTGAGTATTGCGGAGGGGGGAGCCATCCTGAGCTTCCTCCTCAGCCTCTTTCGGCACCCCGACTTGGAAGACGAGGGCAACAACACAACTGCATGCACAATTGCATCAACTTCCTTCAGAAACATCGTACTTGCATTAGTACATAGTTGACGTAACACTTGTTCTTTCATCCGGCGCCGGCGGCGCTATGGACGTGACATACCAATTCCCCTGCAATAGCGGAAGGTCTTGGATTGAAGAGCTGCAGGAGTTACCGGACGAGGTGTCTCCATTTGCATCTTGCATCGGCTCTGCAGAACATCCTATCCGCCTAAGATCCATTAGTGTTTCTCATTGATCTCGACGGGACATTGCGGCAGATCCAGGCACAAGTAGCTTCGCTTCGCTTCATCAAGGTTTATATCAGAACAATGTTCTTTTTCGTCACATCTCTCTCATGTTCATGTGTAACCACAAGCACAAGAGCTTGCCATTTCGTATAAAACATCATCATCTTGCTGGCAATATAATTCGTGAAGTCAGCACTCCAAGAGATGCTGGCTTCGTCAATTTCGTTACAACAGCGCACTCCAGTGAGTTGCTGTCGTCTCCTCTTCCTTGTCTAGGTGTGCACGCGTCGTGTAAGGATGGTGCTATCCAACGTTGATGTTGATGATCTTTTGTCCTTCACGCTGAAAGCATCGCAACCTAGCCACTGAGGGTGTCAACCAAGGTAGCGTAGCTCCTCTAACACTAGCCATGGCTGTATCAGCTTCCCTTGTTTTTATTTCAATGAGGTCGATCTGATATATAAGAAGTAGGTCCTCTCCCGAAGGGTAATGGCGGCCCTTGCCCTGTCTTAGGAGTTAAATTTTTACGTATTCTCCATGTTAGACCGGAAGATACCTAGGTCCTCTCGCCGCGAGAAAGGTAAGAACACACTACCAGACTCCGACACTTTATCGTACCCCTGGACTCTCCTTTGGGAGTCCAAGCTTCATCATTACGTATCATCTCCTGTTGAGCACTACGACAGGTGCCAGACGATGAGTACACGCAGAGTCGATACTCCCCCAAGCCTTGCTTGAACGAAGTAGCACAGCCATTGCCGTTTCAACTCTGGTTACGTCAGAAACGATCACGTCGACGTCGCTGACGATCAATCATGGGTTGCTTCCTTGATATTTTGGTCAGCATTCCTCCTCCCCAGCCGGTTCACGGGAAGGCCTCACATAAGCCGCTGAGCGCAGCGTGAGCAGATTCTTTTGGTAGTCTCTGTACATCGCAGAGAGCAACGGGTGGCACCCACACCATCTTCATGGACTTTGTCCAAATGGTGTCTCCAAGTCAGTATCACATCCAGGGCATGGTATGTAACTTTTCGCAGCATTTACTTGGAAGCCTTCGTTAGAGAATTGCCGCGAGCAAGCTTCTCTAATATGTCGATCATATTACCTGTGTTGCACTAGGCCTAACAACAGGTCGTTCAATAGTTATGCACACTTTCCACTCATTGTATAACACAACTTTCAAGTAGAAGATGTCTGGACGCATCCCTCGATGACTCCTTATGAAATTCTCAGAGAAGCAGGCTTGGCAGGCACTGCAGCCGAGCTCATCCAAAAAGGTCGGTCCATCGAGCCACGAACGAAGATTACCATTCCGAGGCATGTCTCAAAGACGGTGGAAGATGGTGAAACTCCCAAGCATCTTACGAGCTGTCGGCAACAGATCTCAGTCAAACTCCTTTTTGACTGTGGGACAAGCGTATGAGGAAGCAGCCAGCTCCCTCGCGCAAGCCCTCCGCTGAATGTACTGAACAACAGCGGCGGAGAGGCGTTTCTCTATCATTATCGCGCCTCTTGTCCGGTACCTTGTTTAGTGACCAGTACTTATTTTGGCATGTGCTGTTCCACTTGCTTGAGCGTTCCTTGGAAGTCATATTTATGTCCTTCCAGCAAGGTATTTGTCGGAGACGCGTCAAGGTGCGGCAGTTTCCCATTAAGCACCGTAGGTATTCTGCAGCAGCATGTTTATCTTCACATTCATCGTCTCAACAAACGATGTGAAGGCGTAGTCGTCCTCACAAGGTACGACCACGTAAGATAGCGTGAATAGAGAGCAGTCCTTCTCATCCTTGGACAAGTAGACCACGCACGCTGTATTTGTAGAGTAGTCCCTCATGAAGGGTCCCTTACTCCAAAAAGGTCCAAAATCTGAGCTGTGTCCCTCCTATTCCTAAGAGGTTCACCACTCGGGACGAGTTGTTTGAATTTGAGTTTGAGCTGCAAGCGATTCCTTTCGACTGTCAGGTAAAAACACGACAGGGAATCGCAGCACGAGAATCAGGACACCTGCTGTGGACACAAAGTACCGCAGAAGGCCCCTTCGCTCCAGATAGTATCCGAAGGCTCATCATTGGAAGATCTCTCTTGGTGAAGAAACGGAACACCCGGATAATCTCTATCTAGTAAGAGAAGCAGCTGTGAAAACATCGCTCCCCCTAGACCTTGACGTTTGGAATATATTAGGCATGGTTACCACGAGGCCAACCACTGTTGGAGAACATGGACGATCCAATATGGTTGCCACAAAGGCTCCACCATTTGTCTGGTGACCCAGTTCTACGATTGCTCTTTAATTGTTTCTTTCCTTCTTCCTCCTCCTGCAATGGAAAGAGCAATAGGCTGGACATCCTGAATGCACCAGTAAATAAATATGATAACTTTGAACAGTTCGCCACTGAATAGAAATGATCTTCCTTTGAACAGTTCGCCAGGCGTCGCTGAACAGGTATGATCTTTCTTTGAACAGAACGTCGCTGAAACATGGAATCAAAGGGGACAAATAAAAACGATTTTGCTCAAAGAGCTTTAAGATTTAATTAATTAGAGTAGACGGTTCTAGCACACGCTCGACTTCGCCCAACGGGGATAATCGATTTGCCTTTGAGGGTCTATTTGAGGTGTTCGCTTGAGCAAAGCGTACATCACCCCCTTTTATAGCCTTGGCAACATGAGCACACAAAAACTCCAAAGCTAAACGGTTGCGTCAAGGCTCATTCGTTTGCCTTGCCACCAAGTAGCTCAATGCACGCCCTCAGCAGTACATCATACATCATATTTCCAACTCTCCCCTATTCGGCGTGAGAGGGCGTCTATTGCGACTAGCGTCTTACACGGACTATTCATTAGGTTTCGTTGATGAGGTGACCATCGCTCAATAGCAGATGCCTCTCTCTGGATGTGAGGGTTAGGATGCGAGAACTCTTCTCCCCCCACATGTAAATTCTATCATAAAGTCCATCGCTCAATAGCAGATGTCCTTTGTCCTTTGTGGATGACCGTAGTCTTTCCGTTATGAGAATTATTCACCACCTTAAGGTGAAAACCTCTGACAGAGTGGATCGTTGTCGTACCACAGAGTGGATCGTCGAACGTACCATTGCCCTTGATGTCGACACGTCGAATTCGCTTCAATCACATGCCGTCCAACGCAGATCGCAGAATCGCCACAAGAGAAAAATCTCGAGGACATCATCGCATGTCACGTATGGTAGGATGGATCCTTTTATTTTGGCTAGAAGTGAATCAACCGCGTTGCTAATTTTTGTTCACCTACCCATGGAGCTGATATGCGTTGAGTATTTTCTTTATCTCTCTCATACGGTCGCTTCGACCGATGAAAGATATCTTTTCTTTGTTTGCTATGGCACCCAGTAAACTGGATGGAAATATTTATAAATAATGTCACAAGCAATAGCAAAGTGGTATTGGATGTGCAACTAGAGCCAGAAGAGACCACTAGGAACACTGGATATCATGGTGACTACTAAGCTTAAGCTAAGAAGCAAAGAAGTGGGCTATTCTAAACGAGAGGTGATGAACGAGCATCAACATGCGACGTCATCTCTGTGAGAGGATCAACTACGAAGCAAGACGTAGTTGCTACTTGACACGTGTGAACAGGAAGGATGACTGTCGGAACGGTATCAGGTACAGTACCGCAGTCATATCCCTGTGA